>JAHFWF010000117.1:0-71148 GCA_022545495.1 Chrysanthemum lavandulifolium
AAACGATGAAAATTTGATAACATCCGAATGTTATCCCCCACGCAGGTAGTTCACATCATTGTTTTAAGTTTAGTTATCATCCTAGAAAGCGAAAAAAACATAATTTACATCATACATCATTGTTTTTGTCCTTGTACCAAACACTCCTTAAAACCTCCCTCACTTGTCCAACTTCTTGTTAATCTTGGAAACCATCCTTCCAAGAAATTTGAACATACCCTTTGTTTGCTTGAATTCCTCCAAATGGTTCTCAATCTCTGGAAGTGAGGCGTAGTACTCGTGAGTGTTAGGAATTAGAAATTCCAGGTATTAAAGAGTCGGTCACCTCAAGTATATGTAATCGTTAGAAAGCTCGTAGTCATAGTTATTTTAAGTTAAGTAGTATTTAGTTAAGTAACACCGTGGAGGACGGACGTGTCTTTACCCATTGTATGCCCCGATCCACACCCGTTGTGTGCGTTTATGTAAGACTATAAATACTCTACCTCCCAAGGTAGAGTTGGAGCTCATAATAAGATTTTCTTTCTCTCACTAAAGTTCCCTAAACCTCTAACTTTTCTCTCTAAAACTCATCTTCTATACGCCTATGTTTGATTATGTTATGATGTGTATGTGAAACCAATACCCTTCAATTGGTATCAAGAGCCATGGTTAGATCATATCGTGCACATCTTTGGATTTCTAGTGGTTTTAGGTGGTTTTGAGTTTGAAAAGTTTAGTGGTTTGTGCATCATTTGGTGATTTCTTGTGTTAAAGCTTGATTTTGTTAGTACTTTTATGTTTAGAATCATCACAAGTGTTTAGGTTTTCATTTGGTAAGCTTGAATCATCTTGGTTGGGTTGTTTTTGGATTGAAAAGTGATGTTTATGTGGTTTTTCTTGCTAGCGACTTGATATACGGATCTCTTTCTTCGTAGCGATTTGCTTCACAATTTTGTAGCGAGTTACGCTTTTGGAGCTAGCGACTTAGACCTAGCGATTAACAAGACAAGTAGTGGACCTCCACCACGGGTAGCGACTTGGTGGTAGCGACTTGGTCTCAGCGAGTTGCTCTTTAGCGACTTGAATCTTTAGCGACTTGAGTAGCTTAATTGTCGCCAAAATTTTGCTAGCGACTTGAGGCTTAGCGAGTTACTACTTAGCGACTGGGACTTTAGCGACTTGGTGGTGTAGCGAATTAGGTGCTAGCGACTTGCTACATTATCTTCTAGCGACTTGGGTGATTGTTTATCGCTTTCTCTTGATTTAGTAAAATCCCATGAAAGAATCTATTTCCCGCTTTAATCATAGAGCTATAAAATCCCGTATAATCATTAACATGTCTACCAACGCTCCTACTATCATATCCACTGCTGAGAGGATGTTCAAGTCTTGGATCGACACCGCCCACCCATGCTTGATGAATCGACTATGACTCTTGGGCTCAACGAATCGATTGTAATGTCTTGGAAAGGAAAATGGTGTCAACATTCTCAAATCCATTGATGAAGGACCGTATCGAGTTGAGACGACTAGAGATGTACTTGATACTGAAGATGGAACTCGATTTACGGAATGGACGTACTAAAGATGTATGATGAGCTTGATGATAAGGAGAAAAAGAGATTCGATGTCGATATCGGGCTTTAACATTGTTCTTCAAGGTCTTCCTAAAGACATCTACAAGTCGATCAATCACAACACCAAGCAAAGGCAAGATGGGATAATGTCAAGATGCTTCTCTCGTGTTCGTAATTAACTATGGAAGACAGAGAATCACAACTCTATGACGAATTTGAACATTTCAAGATGAAACCAGATGAGAGTGTCTATGAGTACTATGTGAGATTTCATAAGTTGGTGAATGATATGAGAAACATCGAATGACTATGCCTAACATTCATTGAACTCTAAATTTGTGAACAACATGAATCCCGAATGGCACAAGTTTGTCACCTCTGTGAAGCTCACTAAAGGTTGAAGAATACAAACTATGAGCAACTCTATGCCTTCCTCCTTCGAATGAGAGACATGTCATGTTTGAAAAGAGGATTCTTGATCGGTTCAAAGGTCGTGGAGAAACAAGCTCTACAAATGATTCAACCGCTTTTTCACAAATGATGGATTACCACCAATGCTTCTCAAGTTGTACCCACGAAAGATGATAATCACAAACCCATTTTCGATCCAAGGTTCAAGCAACATGATGCAAATCTTTGTCATGGAACATTTCATCACTCAACCGACACTCATGGTTAAAGAGAACAGACACTTTCACCTCACACCAACAAACTTCACACCGCAATGAGATCCGAACCGCCCAATCTTCACAACCATGCTTTGATCGAGATGGGAAAATTATGGGGCGATCGGTTCAAGAAAGGCGTTTGATCAAGGAAGAGGTGGAGCTGGTAGAGGTTATGTTGGTAATCGAATCGAGGAAGGAATGGTAATCAAGGTCAAGCTAAGCCGATCAAATGTTATAATTGTGGTGGTGAGGACACATTGCAAGGAACCGCACTTCTCCAAAGCGTCCCATGTATCGCCGATTACTTCAGAGATAAGATGCCGCTTGTACAAGCTCGGGATAATGGTGCCGCTTAGATGAAGAGGAATTGTTGTTTCTTGCCGAGGGCAATGCCAAGACCTATGATGCGTATGTGGATGAGCGACCTATTCGTGAGATAGGTCACAATCATCGAATGCCTTTCAAGTCGTGATTGTGATGCATACGACTCGATGTGGATGATGGACCTACACACACAATCTTTATGGCTAGCATTTCTCCAATGGTTTCTCCCAAGGTCTCCTCTTCACCACAAGTGGCCCATCCAAAGACAAACTCATCTCGAGGTACTAAAACTATACGATGATGCTCGATGTGCAAAAGATGCATGACAAAGTACTATCAACTGAAACTATTGAATCAAATATTGAAAATATGGGTAATATCAATGTTATCCCATATGATCAATATGTGAAACAAAGTGAAAGTGAAGTTGTACCAAGTGATGCATCTCCGCAATCAACAATGACTATATTTTGATGAATACACCGCTCGTGCCTCGATGAGTCTCGTATTTTCCGAACTAAATGCCTATAAAGAACGTGTTGCTATTTATGAACAACGTGCAAAATTTGAGTTGACCACCGTGAGCGTGAAATGGATGACCAAGTGCGCATAATCATTAGAAAAGTAATTTTAGAAGAAGTATTAAACAAGAGTTAAATTCCTTGCAAGAAAAGCTTTCTAAAACGCTAAGCAAAACAAGAACTTCAAGAAAATGTGAAAATGCTTAAGCAAGAATTTAATGCAAAGGAATCAAAACTCTTGAAAGATTTTCTAATCTGAAAAATTTGAAAACAAACTTGAAAACAAGTTGTACATACAAGGAACGCCATTCGATCGCTCACATGATCACTAAGCATAGGGTCTTAAGCGATAAGCATAGCATTCCCTTGTTAAGGAACCAAATCCAGAGGTCATTAAAAGGGCTAGAAATGCTCATAAGGTTCTTTATGATGGCAATGAAATCCTTAAACCTAGACGAAACCTAGTTGCGTTGAGTGCATCGAGGAAGATAAGAAATCGATGAAGTCACTAGGGAAAAGATGAACAAGAAATTAGATGATCCTAAATGTAGAGAGAAGAAAATAAAGATCACACCCCATGATTACAAGAAGGAAAACTGGATTTCCTTGAACATGTTTAAGCCTCGAGACATTGTTGACTCCCAACAAGTTTTTCGAAAATGGATTTAGATAAGCGAAGTCGAAAATATTGTTGAAACAAACCCTCCCTTTGGAAAATGCCTAGAGCGACTGTGTATCCTCCTAATACACCAATGCATCTTGTTCCTAGAACAATTGCCACTAAAAGCAAGACCTTAATTAGCCAATATGTTATATTTCAACTATTTGTTGATTTTGAGAAAACTTGCAAGAAAAGGATCACACCCACTGGTATAACCGAAGGAGAAAGGGGTTTTGAGCAAATGAAAGAATGTTATTTAACCGAGGTCATGCCTTTCTTTAAACTTCTAAAAGATCACTTTGAGAGTCTTAAAAGTGGATAGAAACCGATATTAAGGGAATGGAAAAGGAATTTGATGCAATGATAGTTGAAGTTAGTGACTATGAGCGAGCACTAAAATATAATGAGATTGAGAGGAAGAACTTGCATACACTAAATGAGAACCCGATTTGAATGTATTGCTCAAGATGTGTTTTTCATCGCTACAAATTGTTCCATTAATGCTTCAAAATTTCATGAATTATCGGTTGCCCTGAAAGTCTCCCATGATCGTGTCATTGAGCTTGAAAAACTAATTCGAACTAAACGAGAAAATTGAACCGATGATCACGACAATTTGGTTAAACATTTTTCTAAACTAGAAGTTGAGCATTTTAATTTACAACTAAAATATCAATATCTTAAAGAAAATGTCAAAACTTCAAATATCAAGACATCCTCGATGCTCCGAGTTTGATGCGCTTTTCAAATTAACAAACGTGATGAGCAGATTCAAGCTCATTGCAACACGATCGTAAAGTTGAAAGCCCGATCTCTCAATTAAAGGGTCAAACGAACAATATGACAGGCTCCCAAATGCCTCCTCCTTTAGATTCTCAGAATTCTCAAACGTTTCATCTTCAAAACCTAGTAAATGCATTACAAAAGGAAAACGAAAGTTTTCTAGAAGAAAATGAAAAGGTTAAACGTCATTTCAATGAGTTATTTGAATCAATAAAGGTCACTCGTAACAAAAATAACAAACAAATAGCTTCATTGCAAAAGGAAATTGAGAATCTGAAGAGTCAGGTAAAAGGGAAAATGCCAATGACCAATGGGGAGAATGGTGTATCAAAGGTTCACTCTTGTAATAAATATGCTTTGTCTGTGAAATATGTCCCTCCTCATCTCATGAACAACAAACTTGTTGTTCAAACATACTTCTCATCCCTTAAGGATTGCCTAGAATGTCTGCGTAAGATTGTTGAAGAGGATAAGTTAGAGAAACCTCATGATAATGCAATTGGACATGCATGCCTATATGCCAAACGATCTCAAGAAATCCTAGAATGTTTGATCACAATATGCCCAAAGTCCTTAGGTGAGAGAGTTAATCCTTTTATTTGCCAAGTATGATATTCATTCGATGCCCAATGTCTTGAATGTGAACCTTAGTGTGCCTTTAAGTAGTTCGATTCCGGATCCGTCAATGCTATGAAAGAGAACTCAAGTGTGCCTTCTAGGAGTACAAATCCCAAAGACTTCTAGTTTTAAGAAAGTGAACCTTAATATGCCTGCATGTAGTTCAGATCCCAGACATCTAAACAGTGATGCAAAGAATAGTAAAACCAACTAATGTTCCCATTCTCTACAGAGTAATCAGTGACATTAAAGGGAGCAGTCAAAGTCTCAAGACAATACAAGGAATGATAGGACCGCAAGCTAAGAATGTGCACTGGAAAAGAGTAGAAGAACAATCTAGGAACTTTAAGCTTGAATCGAATAAAACGAATCGTGTTGATTCTAGTATTAGCCATAGGCGATCTTGTAATTAATTCAATTCGATACTATTTGCAAACCTTGTAATCGATGTCCGCTTGAATTGCTTTCTAATCATGAATTTGGTGTTAATGTTTTGTCTAATAATGATAATTGTTCGTTAATGTTGCTAATATTCATTCTAAAAAGGCAAAAAGGCAAAACGAAAGAAAGTTAGAAAACAAAGGAAACCCACAGAAGAACATTTAGTAAGATAGGCTATTATTGGATACATGTTGGTCATAAGAATAATCGGACAATGCCCACTAGAAAATGGATGCCCACTTGGTAGAACTATTCCCTTAAGAAGTGAGCACCTGTGAGCAGGCTAATACTGTACACTAGTATTGCATCAATTCACAATGATTCCAAAGGCCTTAATTTCGATATGAATGCTTCTTCTTCCGATGTGGGTGTTCCAACCATTGTTACTAACCAAATGGAACCCATTCTTGCATGGGATCCCAATTATCCATTATCCATTCTTGTCTCGTGTTCAACCGCAGATCGCTCAAATCATTCTGTGGTACTCGGACTCAGTCGTTCCAAGCATATAATCTGGCGACCGGTCACGGCTCATGAACCGTGAGCAAATTCATCGGGACGATTAGATTCGGGAATGATCATTTCGGTGCTATCATGGGTTATGGAGACTATTTTGTTGGCAAAAGTGTTATCTCCGTGGTTTACTATGTAGAAGGTCTTGGTCACAACTTGTTCTCTGTTGGTCAATTCGCGATTCGACCTGAAGTAGCCTTCGAAAACATACCGCTTCGTTAGAGAACTTGATGGTAAGGAACTGTTAAGAGGTTCACGTGGTTCAAATCTATACACCATCTCTATCGAAGATATGATGAAGTCTTCCAATTTGCTTGTCAAAGGCTTCTAAAACAAAGTCATGGTTATGGCATCGCTGCCTCAATCACCGAACTTGGCACCATCAATGATCTCACCGAAAGGACTTAGTTGTAGGTTTACCTATACTCAAGTACGAAAAGGATCATCTTTGTTCAAGATGTCAATTGGGAAAAGCAAGAAATATGCCCATAAACCCAAACCTACCAACTCATCACGTAAGTTCTTCATATGATTCATATGGATTTATGTGGACCAATGAGGGTGCGAATATCTTTGGGAAGAAATATGTGTTAGTTATGGTTGATGATTACCGATGAGTGTGTAAATACTCATCATTTTGTACAAAATAAACGCAAAATCATCCGAAAACACTCGAAACACATCAAAATGATCAAAATATCACAAATCAATGTTTTATGTGTTTTAAAGCAAAATATCAAAATCGATGAAAAACATATCAAATTTGCAAAACCGCAGCTTCAGTCCCCAAGTTTCATAAATTGTCAAAAATAGTCCCCGAGTCAAAATTTCAAAAGTAAAGTCACCAAAGGTCCTTTTAAATCATAACTTGTCAAATTTAGTCCTTTGGTGAAAATGTGAAAAGTTTGAGAAATTTACAAAATGGTCCTTCAACTTTCAAAATTGCGATTGGTCCTCGGAAATGTGAAAGTGGCAACTTTGGTCCTTGTAATATTGACACTTGTCAATTTCAGTCCCCAAACATCTTTGAGAAATTGGCGACCTTGATCCCTGAGTTTGAGGTTACAAGTTAGGCCCTTGTATTTTAAAACCCTTTAAACACCTTGGCCCATGTCACAAACCATTATGAACCCCGCCAATACCTTGGTGACACATCATTACTACACTTTGGACCCCAGTATTTAATATACCACCAAACCCTTTGACTCATCTCTTTTCCTCCCAAGTCACGGATACACCTCCCATCATCACCATTTCAAACTTTCGCTAACACTCCACCTCCTCACCATCATCACCCCTATTTCTCCAAACACAAAGAGCCAAGGATCATTAAATGAGCCCCATACCAACCCCACTCAAGCAAACTGTTAAAAAGGTTTTGGCGCCAAAATTACTTTGAATGGCTAGGATCAATTTCGGTGATCCTATGGTCGATTTATTGGTGGGATCTATTCGAAAGATGAGAGGAAGTTTGAAGCTTATAAGAAGCAAGGAAGCTACAAGCAAAGCAAGTAGTTTTTAGTTCTTTACAATGTATGTCGTTTCACTTAGTATTATGTCTTAAATAGTTTGTATTTGTATTTTCAAGCTTAGTTGTATCAAATAACAAGACTCCAGTGTATTTCAACTTGCTTTAAGTATCAATTTTAAGTTCAAGATAATTTCTATCTTATGTGTTCACCGTTAAAATTATAAGTTCCAAACTCTTTTGATAAATCTTTAGCGTTCAAGTTTAGCTATATAAGCTTACATAAGCTTAAAATAGCTTTGTGTAAGCCCGGAATCATATTTCAAGCAATTTTGATCTTGGTCAATAATAGTCAACATATGTTTCAAATAAATGCGACTTATTGGATGGGGTTGATGCAAGCTTGGAATTGGGTTTGATAGGTTCATTTAAGCTTTTCATAGCTTATTGTGAACTTGTTACTTGTTTTAATCTCATGATCACAAAATCTCATGTTCACATCGATACTACGGTGATTGGTTCCGGTCTCACGATTTTGGATCCGGAATGGTTATGATCTTTGGATTGGGTTGAGATCTAGTCGGAATTGGATTAGGATTAGTGGTTATTAGGTTAGTGGTTCTAGTTCATTATTTTGGCAAGCCACAGTGGCTAAGGATCATTGTAAGTCATCATATCTGCTTTGGTCGTTGAATTTATAGTTTGAATCTGCTCATTTATGATATTTAGTACTATTTGATCTATGTTGCATGTTTGTTCAAATTTTAATATAATCATAACTGCTTTCTAGTTCTCATTTCAATAGCTTAAGTAGTGTTTGGATCATCTGTTTAAACCGTGCTATAGAGTAGCTTATTAGTTCTAAGTGATTGAAACTTGTTTGAGTAGTGATTGATAGTCATTTTGAGTCATTATAATAGCACTTTCACTCTAAAAGTCAAATCAAGCTTGAATCATTCTAGTGATGTAACTGCTTGAATCGGTGGGTTTATTAAGTCGCAATTTGGTTCAAAAGTGTTAGGTCTAGCTTTTGGTTATAATCATTAGACTTAATACATCATTTTCGGTTCAAAATTGTGGATCAAAACTCGTTTGGTCAAAGTTTATGAGTAATCTTCAAATAGTCAAACCTGTCAAGAGTATTTTGTACCAAACTTTGTGAGTCATTCATGATTCATTATTGAATTTGAGAGTGTAAAACTTTGGAAAACAAATTTCAACTGGTCTAAATCGATATTCACTTTTACTTAAACTGGTTGGGTCATTTTAAGCTTCATATAAGCTAATACTTTAGTTCCACGCCTGTTCACACTTAGTGTGAATCGTGCGCTTTGAAATTGGTGCATCCGCTTCATTTCTAGGAATTAGAGTTTGGTTTTGGCACATTTGTAGCTCACCGTGTGGTGTTTAGGACCTGCTTATCTGTTTTTCACTCTAGGCTTATAAATAAGCTTGTGCTTAGGCTCAAACAATGGACCGAACCATTGTTTGGATAGAATAGCAGCTATTTAATTGATTGATTTGAGCTTTAGGCTTGTTAGAAGTGGTTTAAAACAGTTGCAATTAGCTTATTCTAGTATAAGATAGCTTCATTCATCGCTTGGTTAGCTTGCTAGCTTATATGCTTAATTTAGTAGTTTATTCTAGTTGCATTGCACTACATCATTCATTTTCACACATAAGCTAGTGATTTTCATTTTCATAGATTCATAATATAATTTTAGAATTTTCCTGAAGTTTTCATAATTTTGGTCTTCATTTGCTATTTTTCTCATTTTAAATAGATTTTAATCACTTTTTAATTAGATTTAATAGCAATTAATTGAGAAAAAGCTCAAAATAATAATTTTCCAATTTTAATAGTTTAAGAAAAATATAAAAAGCTTAAAAAGATTTTTCCTTATTTTTCCTCTTTATTTGGTATTTTCACAATTTTAATTAGATTAAATTAGTTTAAAATTCATAAAAATAGAAAATAATCAAAAATACAAAAATAGTTCGAAAATTCTAGTTTGATATTTTAGACTTTTCCATTTCATAATTTTATTTTTCTAGCTTTGTTTCCTAATTTCTTGCATTTGGTTAATTATTTAATAGTTAAAATAGTTTTAAATTAATAATAATTAGAATAATAGTCATAAAATTAATTTTATTTTTCTAATAATTTTCTTTTATCATTAGGTTTATAAAATATCATTTTCATATTTTTAGGGTTAAAATTGTGTAAGTTTCACGCTTTTTGTTTATGCGTCACGTAGTTTTTAATTAAGTTTTATTAAAACAAAAAGAACAAAACATTAGTTTAAAAATAGTGATAGCGTTTATTTAATAGATTTTATCTTTCTTTAATTTGCATTTAAGCCGTTGTAATTTGTTGGCTATTTCGTAGTTATAATCATAAATCAAATCGTATCCATTCAAATCTTCTCGATCACTAAACGTTTGACTATTCTCGCACGGCTCGTTGGGACTTAACGACTGGGAAACATTATACTCTCCGGACTTCATTGCATTTGTGTTTGAACTGCTTTAAGTTTCTTACGCTGATCATTCACAAGTGATCACCGCGTGAGATAACTCGATTTTTTACAGATCAAATTTTAGGCGCCGCTTCTGGGAGTCAGGTTGATTTATCTCCGCTTTAGCGATTAGTTGTTTGAATCCTCACTCATTTGTTTATATCATCCATCTTTGTATATATATATATATCCATATTTTCTTCTAAAAATCCAAAACCCAAAACATCCAAAACGATAAAACACAAAAATATTTTTCTTTTGTTTCTATATATGTATCAAATAATAAAATACAAAAGAATCGCGTTTTCTTAATAATAAACAACTTAAAAGATTACCACGAAAACCAAGGCAAAGGCACTACCTAACTGGGGTGCGACCATAATAAGTTCCCGAACAAAAGATATAAAACTTGCCTTTGTGTCCATTGTGATTGGTGTACCTTTTTCAAAGAAGCCATTCATCTTGGATTATTGGTTAAGTTCATCGTTGTTTTGCCTCGATTTTGTGTTAATTGATTTTGTTGTGATATCGACGCTTCGAACCGTAAAACCCATAAAGATTCTTCTCACCCGATTTTTACAAACCGTCTTCATAATTCTCATTCTCATCCAAATATCTTCATAATTCCATTTTCTTCTTAACTCGAGATCCTTAGAGTTATCTCTAGTGCATGCGCACTCGCTCTTCTAGATCATTGAGTCCTTTGCGTGATCTAGCGAAATTCAAGAAGACGTTCTCGTGAGACGTCGCCCAAATAGTCGAACCCGAGATTCGCACTATTTCAAACAACACCATGGCGTATGAACGTACTATGGCGGAAATGCTCCGTGCACCCACCGAGGGTTATGGAGATGCCATCGCTTTACCGGTTATCAACTCGATCACTCGAATTGAAGACACATTTAATCCAACTTGTGTCTACGAATCAATTCATGGTTCGATCGAGAAGACCCGATGCACACATCCGTTGGTTCAACCATTTGACATCAACTCTCAATTACAAAGATGTGCCACAACAGTGATCAAATTGATGCTATTTCCGTTCTCACTCATGGGCAGCCGATTTGGCCGAAAAAGAACCCCTCGATCCATCGAAACTTGGGAGGATCTTGTCCAAAAGTTTGTGAATTACTTCTTTCCTCCATCAAAGACGACTAATCTTAAAATGAAATTTCGGATTTCGTCAAAATTTCAAGAAAATTTTGGAGAGGCATGGGAGAGATTCAAAGATCTCCTCAGAAATGCCCCATCATGAATTCACGAGCTTCAACAAGTTAATATCTTTTACAATGGGTTGAACGGTAATGATCAAGATTCCTTGAATGCATCCATGGTGGAAATATCTTGAATCGTAGACCTAAAGATGTGCTTGAAATTTATGAGTAAATCAAAGTTCCTTTTTCTCGCAACAAAGTCAATGTTCAACACTCCGCTTCTTCATCCGTAACTCTTCGAGTTAGCGCTCCGATAGTCGCTCTAACGGACATCATCCATTGTATGATAAAAGAGGTAAAGGAAATCAAAAGCGAAATTCATAAGCCCGAACCGGTCAAAGCCGTAACTAAGGTGTGTGAAACTTGTAGTGGTCCACACGCAGTATTATGATTGTCAAGCAACCGATGCTTCCTTTTACCAAGCTCCCGTAGCTTCGTAAACCACAATCAATACCGACCACAGTGATCCTCACTACTGCACCTAGCGGTATGACACCACCGGTTTTCCTCCCGTGCAAAACCATGGCAATCAAAACCATGGCAATCAAAACCATGGCAATCAAAATCGCTTTGTTCCGAATCAAGGACAAAATTTCAATCAAAACCGGAACAATTTCAACCAACCTCAACCATATCAAGCTCCAAATCATCAAAGTTATCAACCACCTCCTCAAGCTCCCATGCCAAATGAATTCATGAAAATGGTCGAGGCAAACATGCTCAATGCAAACTCGGATCAATAACATGAGAGGTGAGCTAAAAGGAAATTGATACCACATTGTCTCGCAGACAAATGAGTTAAAGAATATGATGAGCGGTTTCATGAACATGAATATGAACAAAGCCTCGCCATCTTCCGGAGGACTCCCAAGCAATACAATCACCAATCCAAATGCCGAGTTGAAAGCCGTCACCACTGTAGTGGTAAGACGCACAATGGACCCACGACTCCTATGCCCCTCCTCCCGTGGCATTTAGTCAAGTTACCAAGGAGACAACGGACAAGGTGCATTATTCAAGCCCACGGCATCGACACGTCCCACCTTCGGTAGTCAAGCTTTAAGTCCGAACCCGATGTTCGAGGAAAAATCTGAGCCGTAAAACACTTCCATTCCGCTCAAAAGTCTACTCACTTCCCTACCCATCAAGAATGAATGATGAGAAGCTCAAAGACAAAAACAAAGAGCAAATGGAAAAATTTTTCCAAATCTTCAATGAGCTTCACTTTGATATAAGCTTCGTTGATGCTCTCGCTCTAATGCCTAAATTTGCATCCACGCTTAAAGGCTTACTCACCAACAAAGATAAGCTATCGAGATGGCTAAACTCCTCTAAATGAGCAATGCTCACCGCCATTCTTAATAAGCTTCCCAAAAGCTTGAAGACCGCCGGTTTCTAATCCCGTGTGATTTCTTGGGATGTTTCAATGCTCGCCTTGGCGATCTTGGCGCTAGCATTAACCTCATGCCACTCTCGGTATGGAAGAAACCGTCTCTTCCCGAACTTTCATCCACTCGTATGACACTCGAGCTAGCGGACCGCACCGTAACTCGTCCACTGGGATAGCCGAGGATGTCGTGATGAAAGTGGGAAAGTTTCACTTTCATGCCGACTTTGTTGTAGTAGACTTTGATGCGGATCCTAGAGTTCCCTCATCTTAGGGAGAGCTTTCAAGAACGAGTCGTGCTCGATTGATGTGTTTGTCAAGAGTTGACCATACGGGTTGACAACGAAGAGCTCACGTTAAATATCAACCGTAACTCTAAACCTTTGTACAAACAGAGTGTTGCCACAATTGATCAAAATCGAAAGAATTAATGCAACGCCTCAAATTTCACGGTTAAGAGTGTTCACCAAAACGTCTTGAGCTCAAAGCTTTGAAAGTTACCCCGGTTCAAACAAATGGTTTGAAAGTCGTACTGTGGAAGTCAAGAGTGTTCTTGATGATGATGACGATGATCTAGAATCGAGACTTCATCGGAAGTGGTGGAAACTGCTAGCTCTAAGAGCACACCACTTGTCCCACCTCCGCATCGCTTGTCGCATCGAGATTGTTAAATCGTGGATGAAACCAAACTCTTGATTTCATCCGAGTTGAATGATGATGTTTGTGATCCAATGGGAGACATCTTACCCATTGATGAATTGCTCAAAATGATCCATCATCTTCTAGTCTTATTCCCGACTCTTCCATACCTTCCTCACCCTCGATGAGGAAGATAACAACTTTGGAATGAAGTCGATGCATTTTTAGTGATAAGTCAATTCCAACGGAATTGATAACACTTACCTTGATCCCGAGGGAGACATCCTTTTCGGAAAGTCTATTGATTGAAGAACCATTTCCCACCCTCCTCCCGGACATCTTCTTGACAATCACCATCTAAGCTTCACGTTTAAGCTTAAAGATGTCAAACCGGTGATTTGCTTTTCTCTCACGAGGAATGGACTTGCATTCTCATGTACGTCTTTATTCCATTCTTTACAGATGGTGTGGTTGCTCTTTCCCTTTCTCTTTCGGGAATGAGGACACCATCTTTGACCCCGTATCATCCTTTATAGTTTCTACTATTAAAAATACCGCGGTTATATCTCGTCGGTGTGGAACTTTCGATGTTCATATGTTCATTAACATTGTGAACGAAAGTCCGATCGAGATTGGTTTTCCAACGCTACTTTCCCCATGAACAAATGAATGCGGGGATCGAGTCAAGCTAGCGACTTGGTAATCAAAAACAAGAGCATGCCATATGGGTTTTCACCCATATTTTGTCTTCTCACCTCTTTCTACCACCCTAGTGGGGGGTTGCCACATGTTTTCAAAAAAAAAAAAAAAAAAAAAAAAAAAAAAATCTTCTTTCTAAATAATGGCCCTAGTATTTCCTTTTACGTTTTTTGTTTCGCATAACCGCGGTACTTTGAATATTGAGGGCAATATTCATTTCTAAGTGTGGGGGATTCTCACGAATTTTATCATGTAATTATACCGCCTAATCCCCGTTTTGGCCAAAATTTTTTTTTTTTTTTGGAGTAAGTGTTCTACACTTTCTCATCGGGTTATCGATCCGCCATGTCTCGTAAGACAAAAGGATTGGCTAATCCAGAGCAAACGGCTCTTGGTAAAGATTTCTCAAATCCGTTTATATGGCTTGCAATTTGCCCAAAATTGTATGGTATTCAACTCACCATATCCTAAAAGTGAAGAGTTGGCTAGCCCGCAAGTTTATGGCTTGTGGTAAAGGCAATGGAAAATCCATAATTGGTAATCACTCACCAAAGATAATATTGATAATTTATCTAAGAGTTGGCTAGTCCAGAGCAAACGACTAACGGTAAAGACAAAATCAAACCGTTGGAAGTCGGTGGTTTGCTCAAAATCACATGGTTATCGGTGTACCATGGTTCTTACTTGAACCGAAACATTTGGCTACTCCGTAAGTAATGGCTTTTGGTAAAGAGTTTAAAATCCATTATGTTTTTCAAATCATTGCTAGGGACTAGCAATATCTCGATGTGGGGATTGATGAGTGTGTAAATACTCATCATTTTGTACAAAATAAGCGCAAAATCATCCGAAAACACTCTTAAACACATCAAAATGATCAAAATATCACAAATCAATGTTTTATGTGTTTTAAAAGCAAAAATATCAAAATCGATGAAAACATATCAAATTTGCAAAACCGCAGTTCAGTCCCCAAGTTTCATAAATTGTCAAAAATAGTCCCTGAGTCAAAATTTCAAAAGTAAAGTCACCAAAGGTCCTTTTTAAATCATAACTTGTCAAATTTAGTCCTTTGGTGAAAAATGTGAAAAGTTTGAGAAATTTACAAAAATGGTCCTTCAACTTTCAAAATTGGCAGATTTGGTCCCTGGAAAATGTGAAAGTGGCAACTTTGGTCCTTGTAATATTGACACTTGTCAATTTCAGTCCTCAAACATCTTTGAGAAATTGGCACTTTGATCCCTACAGGTTTGAAGTTACAAGTTAGGCCCTTGTATTTTAAAACCCTTTAAACACCTCGCCCATGTCACAAACCATTATGAACCCCGCCAATACCTTGGTGACCACATTACTACACTTTGGACCTCGGTATTTAATATACCAACAAACCCTTTGACTCATCTCTTTTCCTCCCAAGTCACGGATACACCTCCCATCATCACCATTTCAAACTTTCGCTAACACTCCACCTCCTCACCATCATCACCTATTACCCCCCTCCAAACACAAAGAGCCAAGGATCATTAAATGAGCCCCATACCAACCCCACTCAAGCAAATCGTTAAAAGGTTTTGGCGCCAAAATTACTTTGAATGGCTAGGATCAATTTCAGTGATCCTATGGTCAGTTTTATTGGTGGGATCTATTCAGAAAGATGAGAGAGGAAGTTTGAAGCTTATAAGAAGCCAAGGGAAGCTACAAGCAAAGCAGTAGTTTTTTAGTTCTTTACAATGTATGTCGTTTCACTTAGTATTATGTCTTAAATAGTTTGTATTTGTATTTTCAAGCTTAGTTGTATCAAATAACAGTACCCAAGTGTATTTCAACTTGCTTTAAGTATCAATTTTAAGTTCAAGATAATTTCTATCTTATGTGTTCACTGTTAAAATTATAAGTTCCAAACTCTTTTGATAAATCTTTTAGCAGCTCAAGTTTGCTTATATAAGCTACATAAGCTTAAAATAGCTTTGTGTAAGCACGGAATCATATTTCAAGCAATTTTTGATCTTGGTCAATAATAGTCAACATGGTCGAAATGGAAAATTTTATTGGACGTGGGTTGATGCAAGCTTGGAATTGGGTTTGATAGGTTCATTTAAGCTTTTCATAGCTTATTGTGAACTTGTTACTTGTTTTAATCTCATGATCACAAAAATCTCATGTTCACATCGATACTACAATGATTGGTTCCAGTCCGCTAATTTTGGATCTGGAATGGTTATGATCTTGGATCGGGTCGAGATCTAGTGGAATTGGATTAGGATTAGTGGTTATTAGGTTAGTGGTTCTAGTTCATTATTTTGGCAAGCCACGTGGCTAAGGATCATTGTAAGTCATCATATCTGCTTTTCGTTGAATTTATAGTTTGAATATGTTCATTTATGATATTTAGTACTATTTGATCTATGTTGCATGTTTGTTCGCCTTAATATAATCATAACTGCTTTCTAGTTCTCATTTCAATAGCTTAAGTAGTGTTTGGATCATCTGCTTAAACCGTGCTATAGAGTAGCTTATTAGTTCTAAGTGATTGAAACTTGTTTGAGTAGTGATTGATAGTCATTTTGAGTCATTATAATAGCACTTTCACTCTAAAAGTCAAATCAAGCTTCAATCATTCTAGTGACGAGAAACTGCTTGAATCGGTGGGTTTATTAAGTCGCAATTTGGTTCAAAAGTGTTAGGTCTAGCTTTTGGTTATAATCATTAGACTTAATACATCATTTTCGGCTCAAAATTGTGGATCAAAACTCGGTTTGGTCAAAGTTTATGAGTAATCTTCAAATAGTCAAACTGTCAAGAGTATTTTTGTACCAAACTTTGTGAGTCATTCAATGATTCATTTATGAATTTGAGAGTGTAAAACTTTGGAAAACAAATTTCAATCTGGTCTAAATCGATATTCACTTTTTACTTAAACTGGTTGGGTCATTTTAAGCTTCATATAAGCTAATACTTTAGTACCAAAATCGCCTGCTCACACTTAGGTGTGAATCGTGCGCTTTTGAAATTGGTGCATCCGCTTCATTTCTAGGAATTAGAGTTTGGTTTTGGCACATTTGTAGCTCACTGTGTGGTGTTTAGGACTGCTTATCTTTTTCACTCTAGGCTTATAAATAAGCTTGTGTTAGGCTCAAACAAATGGACTGAACCACTGTTTGGATAGAATATGATTGGCTTAATTGATTGATTTGAGCTTTAGGCTTGTTAGAAGTGGTTTAAAACAGTTGCAATTAGCTTATTCTAGTATAAGATAGCTTCGCCATCGCTTGGTTAGCTTGCTAGCTTATATGCTTAATTTAGTAGCTTATTCTAGTTGCATTGCACCACATCATTCATTTTCTACACATAAGCTAGTGATTTTCATTTTCATAGATTCATAATATAATTTTAGAATTTTCCTGAAGTTTTCATAATTTTTGGTCTTCATTTGCTATTTTTCTCATTTTAAATAGATTTTAATCACTTTTTAATTAGATTTAATAGCAATTAATTGAGAAAAAGCTCAAAATAATAATTTTCCAATTTTAATAGTTTAAGAAAAATATAAAAAGCTTAAAAAAGATTTTTCCTTATTTTTCCTCTTTTATTTGGTATTTTTCACAATTTTAATTAGATTAAATTAGTTTAAAATTCATAAAAAATAGAAAAATAATCTGAAAAATACAAAAATAGTTCTGAAAATTCTAGTTTGATATTTTAGACTTTTCCATTTCATAATTTTATTTTTCTAGCTTTGTTTCCTAATTTCTTGCATTTTGGTTAATTATTTAATAGTTAAAAATAGTTTTAAATTAATAATAATTAGAATAATAGTCATAAAATTAATTTTATTTTTCTAATAATTTTCTTTTATCATTAGGTTTATAAAAATATCATTTTCATATTTTTAGGGTTAAAATTGTGTAAGTTTCACGTTTTTGTTTGTACGTCACGTAGTTTTTAATTAAGTTTTATTAAAACAAAAAGAACAAAAACATTAGTTTAAAAATAGTGATAGCGTTTATTTAATAGATTTTATCTTTCTTTAATTTGCATTTAAGCCGTTGTAATTTGTTGGCTATTTCGTAGTTATAATCATAAATCAAATCCGTATCCATTCAAATCTTCTCGATCACTAAACGCTTGACTATTCTCGCACTACTCGTTGGGACTTAACGACACGGGAAACATTATACTCTCCGGACTTCATTGCATTTGTGTTTGAACTGTTTTAAGTTTCTTCACGGTGATCATTCACAAGTGATCACCGCGTGAGATAACTTCGGATGGTTTTTGCAGATCAATTACTCTAGATTCACCGGTCAAGTTCTTAAGGACAAAGGATGAAACTCCCGATATCATCATCAAACTCATCAAACAATTGCAGTTCGACTTAACAAAACCGCTGTAATTATCGAGCGAGACAATGGAACCGAGTTTGTCAACAAACAACTTAGTGAATTTTATGAAAGCATTGAATCACCATCAAAGAAGTGTTCCACGAACCTCAACCGTAAGCGGTGTAGTTGAAAGACTAAATCGAACTCTTGTAGAAGCCGCTAGAACAATGCCGATTTTCTCAAAGGTTCCAATGTTTCTCTGGTCGAAAGTTATTGCCACCGCATATACACACAAAATCGTTCCTCGATTCACACTGCTCATGGAAAAACTCCATATGAACTTGTCCACAAGAAAACCTAATCTCTTTCCTTCGTGTGTTTGGTGCATTGTGTTATCCAACTAATGAGGGTCAAGACTTAGGCAAACTTAGGGCTAAAGTCGACATTGAGTATTTGTAGGATATGCACCAAACAAAAGGGATACCGAATCTACAACAAAAGAACCCAAATATCATGGAAACAATTCACGCTACGTTTGATGAGTCGACCGGTCAAATGGCTCTCGGACACTCCAGCTCAGACCCGGGACTTCAAACAAGCGATCCCATTGGTTCATCCTTGTTCCAAACTCCTCTCAAGAAACTCCATATGTACCTCCATCCGAAGATGATTTAAAGAAACTGTTTGATCCTATGTTTGATGAATTTTATGATCCAAGTACTAATGAGGTGTTGATCCCTACAACAGAGGCTGCTCATATTCCCTGAATGAAGTCAATCCTCGGCCTCAATATCTTTAAGTCAAGAAGCGCCTCACCGATCCTTCCGTCTCATCAACAAATCATCATTCTTCAAATGTACATCATGGAACCGCTTCGCACCAATGATGAAGTTAATCCCTTTGCTACTCCTCAAGATGCTCCATTTGAAAACATATTTGCTCTGAATCATCATCGAACCATCTTCTTCAGAGACATCGACTGCTACCTCGGTCCCTCAACAATCGCCACATGAACACCTTAGAAAATGGACTCACGATCATCCATTAGACAACATCATTGAAATCCTCTCGTCCCGTATCAACACGGAAACAACTTGCAACCGATGCCCTATGGTGTTTCTTCAACTCCGCACTCTCAAAGATCCAACCAAAGGATGTTAAACCGCCATGAACGAAGATAGTTGGTTCAATGCTATGCAAGATGAAATTCATGAGTTTGATCGACTTGATGTATGGGAGTTAGTACCTACCCGAATGTGCCATGATTATTGCTCTAAAATAGATCTTCAAAGTGAAACTAGATGAGCATGGTGATGTATTGAAGAACAAGGCTCGATTAGTTGCTAAAGGATACCGTCAAGAGGAGGTATTGACTTTGAAGAATCTTTGCTCCAGCTTGCTCGAATCAAGGCAATCGTAATCTTTCGCTAATCTTCGCTAGTAAGAACATGGTAGTCTATCGATGGATGTGAAGACGGCATTTTAACGGAGATCTTAAAGAAGTCGTCTATATCACCCAACTGAAGGATTTGTGAATCAAGAGCAACCTACTCACGCTTATCGTTTGAAGAAGGCTCTTTACGGTTTAAAGCAAGCTCCAAGGCATGGTATGATACATCACAAAGTTTTTCTATCTCACCGGATTTAGCAAAGGAGCATTGATCCAACATTGTTCACCAGAAGTCGTGCAAACATTTAATTCATGTTCAAATTTATGTTGATGATATCATCTTTGCCTCGATCGACCCCAATGAGTGTGACCGTTTTCTAATGAAATGAGTTCAAAATTTCAAATGTCAATGATGGGACAAATGTCATTTTTCTTGGGATTACAAATTTCACAAAGTCCGGAGGCATTTTCATAAATCAATCTAAATATGCAACCGAGATCTTAAAGAAATTTGATTTGATTCAGTGACCCGCTGACACCCCATGATTGATCGAACCAAACTAGATGAGGACCACTCTGTGGATCATGATAGACCAAACGAAATATCGTAGTATGATTGGATCCCGATGTACCTCACCGCTAGTAGACCGGACATCTTGTTTCTTTGCTTGTATGTGTGCTAGATACCGTGCTAAGCCTACTAAAAGCACCTTGAAGCGATTAAACGGGTCTTTCGGTATCTCCAAGGAACCATCAATATGGGAATTTGGTACCGAAAGACACCGGTATGTCACTAACGACCTATGCGTATGCCGATCATGCAGGTGTCAAGATACTCGTCAAGTACATCCGAGGTGCTCGGTTTTGGGTGATAAGCTTGTGAGCTGGTCTTCAAAGAAGCAAATGAGTACTTCTATTTCCTCTACAGAGGCTGAATACATAGCCATGTCATCCTTGTTGTGTACAAATCTTATGGATGAGATCTCAATTATCGACTATGGCTTTGAATTCAACAAAATCCCTCTGTCATCGTGATAATAAAGTGCTATTGCTCTCATGCAACAATGTTCAACACTCAAGAGCAAAGCATATCGACATTCGACATCATTTCATCGGGGAACAAGTGGAAAAGGTGTGGTGGAACTCTATTTTGTGAGGTCCGAATATCGATTAGCGACATCTTCACCAAAGCTCTTCCAAGAGAACGTTTGAGTTTATTCTTCCACGCCTTGGCTTGAAAAGCCTTCAACCGAATCCTCAAACGCCTTCGAGGAGGAAGACGAGGAGTAAAGGTCTATCTTCATCTATCTCTTGTAAATATTTATTCGAAAAACAAAATACAAAATTATAAGACTCTCAAAAATCAAATAGAAAATTATAAAACTTTCAAAATCCATAAAAATCAAAATTCAAAATCTTCAAAAATATTGTCAATTGGTCATGTTTTTCTCGGTTCGACAATATCTACGGTCTTTGAGTTGTCATTCAAAGAATGACACGGGTCTTTAGATGTTGTTCGAATGTTAAAAAAAAAAAAAAAAAAAAAAAAAAAAAATTGAGAAAGAGAAACAATGGTTTATTGTCATTTCAGCAAGAACCCGCTCTTCTAAGAAAGAACGAGCCATGCTTTATCATGACTTTCAAAATTCCATGCTCGATTCTATAAACCGTTATCTCTTGAAAATTAATCATGAAAAATAACTCGTCTCTATTTTTGATAATCATCCGACTTATTTGTCAAAATATCAATCTCTCAATTAACAACCTATGTCATTGATTGAGGGGAGAATGATTTCAATTAAATTAAAAGTTATTTGGCATTCAATTGTTTTCAAAAGATATTCATGCATGTTTTATCAATGGAGTTTAAAGTCTTAAAATCCGATCCCTATCGCTTAAAACGCTTTCATAATCAAGTCACAATTCTCCTTAAAAGCTTTCAAAATCAATTTAAATCTATAAGAGATCACAAATCTCAAATGATTTGATAATTGTGATCGGGGAGAATTTGTGATTTAAATTGGACTTAAACCGAGGATTCGGTAAATGGTTTTACAAGGATGTACATGTTATCCTCCCGCATGTGACAAACGATTTCAAATTTTCCGCTCACATGTTGAGGAGGAGCATCTATCTTACACCTATGACTTGAAACGTGATCATTTATCTCAATGTGCAGTTCCTCTAGTATGTGCAAAACTCCTTTCAAACCTCGAGGCACATATTGAGGGGAGCAAATTTATGGAAACCTCATCCTTCCTAGAAATGCTTTATCTTCTTGATTTGATCTGGGAAGTGATGTTGATATCTTTTAGAAAATGGTAATCAAAGAAGTAAATTCTTCCTCTTGCCTCCGTGCAAAACGATTTCAAACATTTGATGCACATGTTGAGGGGAGCACTTGTTCTAAAAATATCAAAACAATTCGTGTACAAAATGTTTTGATAATATATCACAAGTATCCGGATTGATTTTCAAATGGTTTTCAATTGGTTCCAATGGCGATGAACAATACCAAATTGACCGACCAACTTTACTTTATGTACGGTGATATAAGGATGATAAGGTTAGGTATGTGTTCCCATGATCCGCCGTAACCGGAGGGATCTACCCAGGACAATCCACTAGTTAGTGTAGAAGTCCTTAGGTATGATGATAAAAGGAGAAAAATGAGATATGGGAAGAGTGCGGACTAAGACCGAGCTAGTATGGAATAAACCCAACAAGGTTCTAGCTATGAAGTCTCGGTAAGCAATCAAGGGTTGAAGAATTAAAAGAATTGAATGAGAAAAGGGTGAAAACAAATAGCCCACCATTTATTCAACCTTAGGGCGTAAACCGGGTTCAATTCATATGCTACCGATGGTAACATCGGTATTGAAGACAAGACGTCATGGACCCAAGGACGCACCGCACTTCAACTTTCCAAACCACTCAAGATCCTCTTAAAAGGACTTGTTTCATTCTCACGGGAACCGACATTATCTATCGACTTTCTTAGAGATTGTTGATATTGAAGAAGGAGACCCTCTCCCTAGTCTCCGCACGGGATCCAAATATGCACAAATTGAGTCTAGAGCCACGAGATCATCAATAAATCTCATTAGGACACTTTCAATGAAGACTCTCCGCTTCACACAATGTGGAAGAGAGATTATATCTTGAGTCCCACGATTATCCTTGTAGTATTGCCGAACATCCGAGTGATATGCATACATATTCACAATGAAGATGGAAAACCTTCTAGAGCCATCATCAAACAAGCTCTCGGTAGGTGGCATGTGAGATCTATCAAATAGATCAACCATGTGACAACCGAACGAAACAATGGGGCGATTCAATCTCTTGAATCAATCCTCGGTTCAGTTATGGATTGACGGATACCTTTGAAAACATGTGTCTTTGTGCTTAACAACTCTTTTCTTTAGCACGTCGACCGTGTACTCATTTTTCGAACCAAAAGGTGTTTTTATGATTGATAATTGATTTTCAATAAAACCTTCGTTGTATTGCAAAAACAATTTCTATTGAGCAATACACGATTGTTTTTCAAATTTCTTTTCATCAATCGCTGGACTTATTATTCATTTGGTTCACTCACTCGTGTTGTCTTCTTTGAGATGTTCCGTTTGAGAAACATTAGAGCAACCGCGAAAACCTGTCAAGGAAATTCTTCGAATTATACCGATCACAAAAGACATGTACTAATCAACGGGAACCGTGGGTCGTGTACCTTAATTCAACGAAGTGATCAAAGACACTTTCGACGATTTATTGCTAATTGTTGTATGCAAGTACACCCGACGTTTGTAAAATGATCATAATGAAGCGGTCAATCCATAGCCGCATGCTCACTTAACACATTCATCTCAAAAGAAATCATGATTAGTGCATCAATGACTCGATATTTTCACTCCATGCTTCGCCACTGCCGCCAATATCATGAATCAACTAAAGCTTCCTCTACTCGATGAGAAGATATTATGATCCGAATGTGAGCATGTCGGTCCGAATGTCACAACATCACATAGAACCAACACCACAATGAATGTCTCGTAGATTTTAGTAGTCGATGATCTCAAAAGTCGACTCAAATTTATTATCACGTGGATCCGTAAAGACCTCCTCCTAGAGTAACCAAACATGCAATGAGAAGAATCAATGACTACGAGCTTGAGTAAAGTACTACATCAAGAATGCAAGAACAATTGTTAATGTCATATCTGTTTGTATTCAATGTAATTTTAGTATATGTTTGAGGTGACCTCCTTGTGGGAGATTGTTAGGAATTAGAAATTCGTGTATTAAAGAGTCGGTCACCTCAAGTATATGTAATCGTTAGAAAGCTCGTAGTCATAGTTATTTTAAGTTAAGTAGTATTTAGTTAAGTAACACCGTGGAGGACGGACGGGTCTTTACCCACTATATGCCTGATCCATAGCCCGTTGTGTGGCGTTTTATGTAAGACTATAAATACTCTCTACCTCCCAAGGTAGAGAGTTAGAGCTCATAATAAGATTTTCTTTCTCTCACTAAAGTTCCCTAAACCTCTAACTTTCTCTCTCTAAAACTCATCTTCTATACGCCTATGTTTGATTGTGTTATGATGTGTATGTGAAATCCAATACCCTTCAGTGAGGTTGAAGCCTAGAGTTGGGGAGTCCGTCTTCCAAGCTATTGGACGATGAAGTTGAAGGAGTAGGAGGTTGTGGCCGTTTTCATTTGGTCTTGGTCTTGGTCTTGGACACCCTTTCATCACTCAAAGGCACAAAGATGTGAGGGATAAGAGGATAGTCAATTTTTAACCCTCTAGGACTTGGCGGAATGGGTGCAAAAGCTCTAAAGAGATGGGTAATGAGCAGCACGTATAAAAGAACAACGGTTCCTTGAGTGGGAATGTCGACCATTCTCCTACCAATGTAGTATGCCAAGTTAAATGGTTGACGGGTGGACAAGCTATAGAGCATGTAGCAAAGGCAAGCATTGATATGGTCACGGTTTCCTATGGTGCTTATGACATTAGCTCTAAGAAGTTCTTTACATTTTTTGAATTGAGGCTTAAGCTCATTGAGTTCCATTCAATATGGATCTCGGTTGATTTCTTTTCCGACTCTAGTGACACGAGTTGGTGCTACCCTATCAAAGAAGAGGTGTTCAAGAATGACATCTTTGTTGACCAAGGAAGTTGGTAAGGAGGGAACAATCATGAATTGAATCAAGAATTGTGAGTGACCACTTATCCGAGTATAGACAAGTTCCAACACAAGGAATTCCTAACACTTGGGTGAATTGAGTGAGGAAATGTTGTAGTCATTTTGATTGATTTTGAAGCTAAGAGACATAAGACCATCATCATTTGTTATAGAAATTACACTAGCATAGAACTCAATAACAAATCTAGGGCAAATGGGCTCGTCAATGTCTAGAAGACCATCAAAGTGGATTGTGGCTAGTTCTTGATGAAGGTTCATTCCTTCGACAAAGGATGGGTGAATTGTCCTACCTCATGAAAGTAACGCTTTCTAGACTCTTAAAACCTCAACTTGGTCTTTGCTAAGACCCTTAGTTTTCATGGTGTTGTGGGATGTATCCGAGGGTGTCTTTGTGGTCGTAATACTTTACGGGAGGCATGTTTGTTCCTAGGAACAAAAAGTTACATGTTTTGGTAAAAACAAAAAACTAAATTAACATTTTTGTTCTAGTGTGTGCCTATACGCAAACAATGTGGAGTTGTGGTTATCTCGACTCATTTTTATGCATAAAATAGTTTTTATTAGTTTTAGCAAAATGCAAGAGATAACCCAAGCGCTCCTAATTCAATGTGGTTTCGTTTGAATATACTCGGGAATGCATATTAGTTATGCATTATCTTTGGTATTCAAGAGACATTATGCAAATGATGAAAATAACGTTTTTATTTATATAAACAATGAGAAATTGTTTTTCCTACAAGTGAGAAATTTTTCAAAATTTTGTCATGGGGTTTTTAGTTAATTATGATAATGCCTTATGATAGGTAGCTCCTAGCTAAGGGAAACATGATTAGTTGTGTAATTTATCAAATTTAGTTCATGATTTGTACAAGAATATGCATAATCCCCATGTTTTGGTTTTGTGCATAAATTGGAACCCTAGACTCAGAATTAAGAGAAGTAATGTAGTTAGGATACTTACAATGATGATTTTGGTTGTGATTAGTTGAAGAAGAAACCTTAATTATGAGTCAGGTCTGTTTGTAGGTCGTTTGTTTATGTGGGTTGTGAATAAGGAAGTGTTTTGTAGTTTACATTTTTTGCTACTGTGAAGACCACGGACTAGACGAACCCAAATTTTGGTTCCGTCTGTGTTAGATTTTGGTTCCATGGCAACAGCAGTAAATTTTGCTAAATTGTTGTGTTTTGGTCATTCTAAGTTTCAAGCTATGTTTTTGATTATATGTTTGGTTCCATTAATCCTAAACCAAGTCTAACAAGATTAAATGGTTCTCATTTAAGAGGTTTAGTTAGGATGTCGGAAATGTTATCTTCGGAGGAGACTTTCTCGATTGAGATGTTTCCTTTTTGAACATTGTCGCGAAGGAAGTGATGGCAAATTTCAATATGTTTCGTTCGGGCTTGTTGGACAGGATTTTTGCTGAGATAAATGGCTCCTTTGTTGTCACAAAGTATAGAGATGTTGTTGAGATGAATTTCGAGAGCTTGCTTCATCCAAAGAGCTTGTTGACATGCCTTTCCGGCTGAGACGTACTCGGCTTCGGTAGTTGAGATAGCGAGGGCCATTTGTTTCTTTATGAACCATGAGTGCGACATTGTCCAACAAAAGTACAAATACCACTTGTACTCTTTCTATCGACATAGTCACCCAAGATGGTCCGAGTCGGCATACACTATGGTTTCTACACCCGTTCTTTGAGATACCATAATCCTAAACATGTAGTGCCTTTAATGTATCTAAATATTCGCTTTAAGGCTCTAGGTGTGATGTTTTTGGATCTTCTTAAAAGCAAGAACATAGACAAACACTAAACATAATGTCGGGTCTACTAGCGGTGAGATAGAGTAGGCTACCAATCATTCCTCTATATTTAGTGTTATCTACGGATTCACCTTCCTCGTCCTTGGTGAGTTTAGTTTCCGAGGACATGTGTATTTTAGTGGGTTTTGAGTATTCAAGACCAAATTTCTTAAGCATATCCTTTATGTATTTAGATTGGTTAAAGAATATACCATCTTCTAGTTGTTTAATTTGAAGTCCTAAAAAGAAATTTAACTCACCGATCATACTCATCTCAAACTCGTCGTGCATGATTTTAGAGAAATCATCACATAGCTCTTGACAATTTGATCTGAATATGATTTCATCTACGTATATTTGAACTATGATAATGTGTAATTCCTTTTTCTTAGTAAATAGAGTATTAACTACTAATCCCATGGTGTATTTGTGTTCAACTAAAAAAGTCTTAAGTCTATCATACCAAGCTTTTAGTGCTTGATTAAGTCCATATAATGCCTTTTTAAGTTTGAAAACATGATTTGGTTTTCCAAAGTTGGTGAATCCGGAGGTTGTGCAACATATACTTCTTCATTAATGAACCCATTCAAAATGCACTTTTAACATCCATTTGAAAAGTTTGAAGTCGTGAGCACATGCATATGCAAGTAAGATTCTAATAGACTCGAGCCTAGCTATCGGTGCATAAGTTTCGTCGTAATCAATTCCTTCTTGTTGATTATAGCCTTGTGCCACAAGCCTAGCCTTGTTTCTAGACATTACACCATTTTTGTCCATTTTATTTTGAAAAACTCATTTCGCTCCAATTATAGTTTGATTTTAGGTTTTGGAACCATTTCCATACATCATTTCTAGCAAATTGGTTTAGCTCTTCTTTCATAGCAATTACCCAAGATTCGTCTTTTATTGCTTCGTTTACTTTTTTCGGTTCAATGGATGACACAAAGCAAAAGTAGTTACTTTGATTTTGGCCTTGTGATCTTAATGTTCTTCACTTAATTGTCCTATGACCTTTTCTAAAGGGTGACTTTTGGATTCTTTGATATTTATAATATCTTTATTTAATGGTTCATCTTCCTTGTTATTATAATTGTTTTATTGATTATCAATAATGTTAGGATTTAGTAAATCCAGTTATTAAAGTGTCGGTCACCTCAAGTATATGTAATCATTAGAAAGCTCGTAGTCGTAGTTATTTAAAGTTAAGTTGTATTTAGTTAAGTAACACCGTGGAGGACGGACGGGTCTTTACCCACTGTATGCCCGATCCACAACCCGTAGGTGGCGATTTGTGTAAGACTATAAATACTCTCACCGCCAAGGTAGAGAGTCGAGCTCATAATAATACTTTCATTTTCTCTCACTAAGTTCCCAAACCTCTATCTCTTCTCTCTAAAACCATAAGTTATTCGCCTACTTGTGATCATGTATTGATGTGTTTGTGAACCAATATGTTACAAATGGTATCAAGAACCATGGTTTGATCATCTCTTACTTATCCTTGGATTTCTAGTGGTTTTATATGGTTTTGAGTTTGAATAAGTTTAGTGGTTTTGCATCATTTGGATCAATTCTTGTGTTAAAGTTTGAATTTTGAGTGTACTTTTGTGTTTAGAATCATTGTAAGTGCTTGGGTTTGGATTTAGAAAGCTTGAATCACTGTGGTTGACCTTGTTTTGGATTGAAAAGTGTGTTTTGAAGTTTTCAAGGTAGCGACTTGAGTCTCGTTGTAGAATTTCTTCAGTAGCGACTTGCTTCAAAGAATTTCTAGCGAGTTGTAGTGTTAGTCGAGCGACTTGAGCTTAGCGACTTGTCATTGAGAGAAGCCGACAAACAGTACAAGTTAGTGGATTCTCTACTATGGCTAGCGACTTGGTGGGTTAGCGATTTGCTTTCATTATTTCTAGCGACTTGTACTTATTGTTTCGTGACTTGATCTTAGCGACTTGGATACTTAGCGAGTTGCTCTTTAGCGACTTGTATGCTTAGCAATTTGGTCTGTTAGAGACTTGTGTTCAACGACTTAGGTTTTAGCGACTTGATTCACAAATGACTTGAGGTTTAGCGAGTTGCTACTTAGCGACTTGGTGCTTAGCGACTTGGTTCAAGGATTATAGTGACTTGGTTAATACTTGTTTCTAATACGGTTTTCTCTTGATTTAGTAAAATCCGTGAAAGAATCTATTTCCGGTTTAATCATAGAGTTATAAAATCCGTGAAATCTGTAAACATGTCTACCAACGTGCCTACAATCATCTCTCATTGTAGTTGAGGACGCTCAGCACCGGTTCAGATACTGTCCACCCATGCTTGATAGAACCGACTACGACTCTTGGGCTCAACGAATCGATTGTATTGTCTTGGAAAGGAAAATGGGGTCAACATTCTCAAATCCATTGATGAAGGACCTTATCGATTGAGACTACAAGAGACATAATTGATATCACTGCAGATGGAACCATGATCTTTGGATTGGATGGACTAAAGACGTATGATGAGCTCATGATAAGGAGAAAAGAGATTCGATCTCGATATCGTGGCTTCAAACATTATACATCAAGGTATTCAAAGATATCTACAAGCTTATCAATCACAACACTGAAGCCAAGGTGTTTTGGATAATGTCAAGATGCTTCTCTCGGTTCCGAATTAACTAAGGAAGACAGAGAATCACAATTGTATGATGAATTTGAGCACTTCAAGATGAAACCGTAAGAGAGTATCTATGAATATTACGTGAGATTTCACAAACTTGTGAATGATATAGGAATATCAAAATGACTATGCCAAATATTCAAATTGAACTCAAAGTTTGTGAACAACATGAATCCCGAATGGCACAAGTCTGTCACCTCTGTTAAGCTAACCAAAGGATTGAAGAACACCAACTATGAGCAATCGTATGCCTTTCTTCTTCGTAATGAGAGACATGCTATGTTTGAACGAAGGATTTTGAACAGTTCAAATCTAATCGTGGAGAAACTAGTTCACAAATGACTCTACGACTTTTACACCAATGTTGGAATTACCACCAAAGCTTCTCAAGTCATACCCATGGGTAATGGTAATTACAAGCTCATCCTCGATCCAAGATATAAGCCTCCGGACCCAAACACATTCATGGAAAACTTCATCAATCAACTGTCTCTCATGGTTAGTCAAACATGAACTCTCTCCCCACACCAACAATAACCTCGTAACAACATCCAATCCACACAATCAAGCTCTTTGTTAGAGATGGAAGGTTATGGTGCAACCTAGTTCAAGAAAGGTATGATGAATGGGAAGAGGTGGAGTTGGTAGAGGATATGTGGCAAATCAAAATCGTGGAAGGAATCCAAATCAAGGACAAGCAAAGCCGGTCAAATGCTACAAGCGTGGTGGTGAGGGACATATTGCTAGGAATCGCACATCTCCAAAACGTCCACGTAATGCGTAATACTTGAGACAAGATGTTGCTTGTGCAAGCTCAAGATAATGGAGCGAGCTTTGGACGAAGAGGAGTTATTGTTTCTGCCGAGGAAATGCCAAAACCTATGATGTTGATGTTGATGAATGTACCAATTCAAGAAATAGGTCACAATCATCAAAATGCCTTTCAAGTAGCCGATTGTGATGCATTTGACTGATGTCGATGATGAACCCATCGCTCAAACAATCTTCATGGCTAGCATCTCACCTATGGTCTCTCCAAAGGTCTCATCACCACAACAGTCGCCCATCCAAAGACTCAATCATTTCAGAGGTATTAAAACTATACGATAAAGTTGATGAGCAAAAGATGCATAATGAAGTACAATCTCCTAAAACTTTTGAATCAAATATTGATAATGAGGGTAATAGCAATATTGTCCCATATGATCAATATGTGAAGCAAAGTGAAAGTGAGATTGTACCAAGTGATGCATCCTCTGCAGTCAATGATGACTATGTTTTTTATGAATACACTGCATGTGCCCCTGATGATTCTGTTATCTCTGAACTGAATGCCTATAAGGAACAAGTTGCTATTTATGAACAACGTGCTAAGTTTGAGTTAACTACCCGCGAAAGGTGAAATGGATGACCAAATGCGCATAATTATTAGAAAAAGTAATTTTAGAGAAGAAGTGTTAAAACAAGAGTTAAATTCCTTACAAGAAAAGCTTTCTAAAATCATAAGCAAAAGCAAGAGCTTCAAGATAATGTTAAAGTGCTTAAACAAGAATTTAATGCTAAGGAATCAAAACTTTTAATGATTTTTCTAATCTAAAACTTTGAAAAACAAACTTGAAAATAAGTTGTACGTATAAGGAATACCATCTGTGATCGCTCACTTGATCACTAAGCATAGAGTCTTAGCGATAAGCATAGCATTCCCTTGTTAAGGAACCTAATCCCGAGGTAGTTAAAAGGCTAGAGCTCATAAGGTACCGTATGATGGTAATGAGATTCTTAAGCCTAGGCAAACACCATCATGTGTTGGATGCACGGAAGTGGATAGAAAATTAGATGATGCCTCGAGGGAGAAAATGGATAAGAAGCTTAACGATCCTGTGTGTAAAAAGTAAAACATAACGATAAAACCCCATGATTACACTAAGGAAAATTGGATCTCCTTGAACAATTTTAAGCCTCAGACTCTATTAACCCCTGAACAATTGTTCTGGAAAAAGGATATGGATATGCAAAAAGCTAAAAATCTTGTTGCAAAAAATACTCCCCTTAGGAAAATGCATGCAGCTACTGTGTATCCTCCAAATACACCAATTCATCTAGTTCCTAGATCGATTGCCACTAATAGCAAAACCTTAATCAGCCTGTATGTTGTTTATCAACTATACGTTGATTTTGAGAAGACATGTAAGAAGAGAATCACACCTATAGAGATAACTGAGGGGGAAAGGGGTTTTAAGCAAACTAAAGAATGTTATTTAACTGAGGTCATGCCTTTCTTTAAGCAATTAAATGGTCAATTTGAGAATCTTCAAAAAGGAATAAATTCAGATATTCAAGAAATGGAAAAGGAATTTGATGCAATGATAGTTGAGGTCAATGATTATGAACAGGAACTCAAATATAATGAAGTTGAAAGGAAGAACTTGCATATCTTAAATGAGAATTTGATTTCGAGTTGTATTGCTCAAGATTTGTTTTATCTTGTTACTAAGCACTCTATTATCGCTTCTCGATTTCATGAATTATCTATTGCATTGAAAGTTTCCATGATCGTGTCATTAAGCTTGAAAACAAAACTCGTAACTAAATGAGAAAATTGATCGGGATGATCATTATAATTTAGTAAAACATCTTTCTAAACTAGAAGTTGAACATTTTGATTTGCAACTAAAATATCAACATCTTAAAGAAAATGTCAAAACCTCAAATATCAAGACATCCTCGGATGTTCCGAGTTTGATGCGCTTTTCGATAAACAAACGTGACTTAATGATTCAAGCTCATTGTAACACGATCGAAAAATTGAAAGCCCAAATTTCACAATTAAAGGGTGAAAAGAACAATGACTGGCTCCCAAATGCCTCCTCCTTTAGATTCTCAGTATTCTCAGACTTTTCATCTTCAAAACTTGGTTAATGTTTTACAAAAGGAAAACGAGGGTTTTCTTAAAGAAAATGAAAAGGTTAAACGACACTTTAAAGAGTTATATGATTCAATTAAAGTCACTCGTGACAAGAACAACGAAAAAATAACGTCTTTACAAAAGGAAATTTAGAATCTGAGGAGACAGGAAAAAGGGAAACTGCCACTTGTCTTTAATGAGAATGTTGCATCAAAGTCATCCTCAGACTGCAAATATATTGTGACTGTTAAATACATTTCTCCTCATCTTAGGAATAATGAACTTGTGTTTCATAACTATTTTGCTCACCTTAAGGATAGTCTAGAATGTCTCCGTGAGATGTGGAATAGGATTTCATAAATAAGCCTCTTGATAGAGAAATTAGGTTTGCTTGCATTCAAGCCAAACGATCTCAAGAGTCGCTAGAATGTTTAATAGCAACATGTCCTAAATCCTTAAAGCGAAAGGTAAAGCCGTGATGCCTTGTTCTATGCCTAGTGCCAAGCATACAAACCATTCTATGCCCAGATAAGAAAGTGAACTCTAATGTGCCTTCAAGTAGTTTAGATCCCCGCACGCCTAGTTCAGAATGCAAAAGTAGATCAACCAACTAATGTTCCCATAATTCCTTCTACAGGAGTAATCGTGACATAAAAGTAAGCGGGTCAAAGCCTCCAGGGAATACCAAGCAAGATAGGACCTCGCAAGCTAAGAATGTGCATTGGAAGAGAGAAGATCACCCTAGGAATATTAAGTTTGAGTTGAATAAAACGAATCGTGTTGATTCTAGTATTAGCTATAAGCGCATCGTAATTAATTCAATTTCGCTACTATCCGCAAACCATGTAATGATGATCGCTTGATTGCATTACTAATCATGAATGTGGTGTGAATGATTTGTCTAATGTTGTCAAATGCCCAATTAAAATTGTTAATGTTAAAAATCAAGTCAAGAAGGCTAAAAGGCAAAGGCGAAAGAAAGTTAGAAAATAAGTGGAAACCCACAGAAGGAAATTTAGTAATATAGGTTATCAATGGATACCCACCGGCCGTAAGATTAATGAGTTGTGCCCTAAATTTGCTAAGTCAATGCCCACCGAAAATGGATGCCTCTTGGTAGAACTATTCCCTTAAGAAGTGAACACACTTTGAATAGGTCAAATACGGACACTAGCATCGCATCTATTTCGATGATTCTATTGTTTCTACTTTTGATGTGGGTGTTCCAATCATCATTATTAACGAAATGGAACCCATTCCGCATGGGGATCCCAATTACCCAGCTTATCCATTCTTGTCCGTGTTCAACGCGAGATGGTTCAAATCGCTTACGTGGTACTGGACTCAGTTGTTCCAAGCATACGACTGGAGATTGCTCGCGGCTCATGAACTTTGTGAGTAAATTCATCGGACCGTTAGATTCGGAACGACCATTTTGGTGCATTATGGGTTATGGAGATTATGTTGTTGGTAAAAGTGTAATCTCCGTGGTATATTATGTGGAAGGTCTTGGTCATAACTTGTTCTCTCTGGTCAATTACGTGATTCCGATCTAGAAGTGGCTTTTAGAAAACATACTTGTTTCGTTAGAGAACTCGATGGTGTGGAATTGCTAAGAGGAACTCGTGGTTCAAATTTATACACCATCTCTATCGAAGACATGATGAAATCCTCTCCAATCTGCTTGTTGTCAAAGGCTTTGAAAACAAAGTCATGGTTATGGCATCGTTGGCTCAATCACTTGAACTTCGGCACCATTAATAACCTTTTCCAGAAAGAATCTTGTCGAGGATTAACCAGATTAAAATATGAAAAGATCATCTTTGTTCACCTTGCCAATTGGGAAAAAGCACGAAATATGCCCACAAACCAAAACCCACAAACTCAAAGAATGGAAGTTCTTCACCCTTCATATGGATCTCAAGGACCAATGAGAGTGCAAACGATAAATGGGAAGAAATACATTCTAGTAGTTGTTGATGACTACCTCGATTTACTTGGGTAAAGTTTTTAGGACAAAGGATGAAACTCCGATGTCATCATCAAACTTATCAAACACTTCAAAGTTCGACTCAACAATACTGTTAGAATTGTTCGAATGATAATGGCACGAGTTTGTTAACAAAGACTTAATTCGCTTTTTATGAAAGTGTTGGAATCATCATCAAAGAAGTGTTCCATTTAACTCCTCAATCTGAACGGTGTAGTTGAAAGACAAAATCGAACTCTTGTGGAAGCCGCAAGAACAATGCTAATTTATTCAAAGGTTCCATGTTTCTATGGGTCAAGCCATTGCCATCGCTTACACCCAAAATCGCCCCTTATTCACACCTCTCATGGAAAAATCCATATGAACTTATCCATAAACGAAAACCTTATCTATCCTATCTTCGTGTGTTTGTTGCTTTGTGCTATCCAACAAATGACGGTCAAGATTTAGGTAAATTAAGAGCTAAAGCGGACATTGGAGTTTTCGAGGTTATGCATCAAACAAGAAGGGTTACCGAATTTACAACAAAAGAACTCGAGATATCATGGAAACTATTCACGCCACGCTCAATGAGATGTCCGCAAATGGCTCCAGGACAAATGGACCCGATTTCAACCTTCATCAAGTAGTCCTATCGGTTCTACGCCCTTGTTTCAAATCCTCACCAAAGAACTCCTTATGTACCTCCTTCAAGATGATTTGAAGAATTATTTGATCTAATGTTTGATGAACACTATGAGCCAAATGATAATGATCTATCAATTCCATCAACAGAGGCTACCTATCCCCGCCAATGAAGTTAACCCTTTAGTTTCAATGTCATTAAGTCAAGAAGCTCGTCTTCGATCACTGCTCATCAACAAATCATTAATCATCGAGTGTACATCATGGAGTTGTTTCGCACCCATGATGAAGTTAATCCTTTGATACGCCCAAGATGCCCCTTTGAGAACATATTTGCTCCTGAATCATCATCGAACCATCTTCATCAGAGATATCGACTATGCTACTTCAGCCTCAAAACAACCACATGAACACCTTAGAAAATGGACACATGATCATCCATTGACAACATCATTGAAACCCTCTCGCCCAAGATCCACGCGAAACAACTTGCAACCACCGCCTTATGGTGCTTCTTCAACTCCGTACTCTAAGGTCGAACCAAAAGATGTTAAAACCACCATGAATGAAGACAATTGGTTCAATGCCATGCAAGAAGAAATTCATGAGTTTGATCGACTAGATGTATGGGAATTAGTACCGCCCAGATTGTGCAATGATCATTGCTCTAAAGTGGATCTTCAAAGTAAAACTTGATGAGCATGGTGATGTTTTAAAGAACAAGGCTCGATTGGTTGCAAAAGGATACCGTCAAGAGGAGGGTATTGACTTTGAAGAATCATTTGCTCCAGTTTCAGATCGAGGCAATCGTAATCTTCTTGGCTAATGCTGCAAGTAAGAACATGGTAGTCTATCGATGGATGTAAAGACGGCTTTTCTTAACGGAGATCTTAAAGAAGTCGTATACGCCACCAACTGAAGGCTTTGTGAATCCATAGCATCCTACTCACGTCTATCATTTGAAGAAGGCTCTTTATGGTTTGAAGCAAGCTCCAAGGGCATGGTATGATACGCTATCAAAGTTTCTTCTATCTCTTGGATTCAAGAAAGGAGTTGTTGATCCGACATTGTTCACCGTAAAGTCGTGCAAACATTTCATTCACGTTCAAATATATATTGATGATATTATTTTTGCCTCGACTGACCCTAATGAATGTGACCGTTTTTCCAATGAAATGGGTTCCAAATTTCAAATGTCAATGATGGGACAAATGTCATTTTTCTTGGGATTACAAATTTCACAAAAGTCCCGGAGGCATTTTTATTAATCAATCTAAATATGTAAATGAAATTTTAAAGAAATTTAGATTTGATTCTTGTGACCCGCTGACACTCCCATGATAGAGCGTACTAAACCGGATGAGGACCACTCGGGGATAATGGTAGACCAAACGAAATATCGTAGTATGATTGGATCCTCGATGTACCTCACAACCAAGAGACCAGACATCTGTTCATTGCTTGCATGTGTGCTAGATATCGTGCTAAGCCTACCAAAAGCACCTTGAAGCGGTTAAACGGATCTTTAGATATCTCCAAGGAACCATCAATATGGGACTTTGGTACCAAGGACACCGGTATGTCACTAACGACCCTATGCACGATGCCGATCATGCAGATGTCAAGATACACGTCAAGCACGCCTAGAGGTGCTCGTTTTGGGTGATAAGCTTGTGAGTGGTCTTCAAATAAACAAATGAGTACTTCTATTTCCTCTATAGAGGTTGAATACATAGCCATGTCATCTTGTTGTGCTCAAATCCTATGGATGAGATCCCAATTATCGACTATGGCTTTGAATTCAACAAAATTCCTTTGTACCGTGATAATAAAGTGCTATTGCTCTCTCATGCAACAACGCTCAACACTCAAGAGCAAAGCACATCGACATTCGACATCATTTCATCGGGAGCAAGTAGAAAACGGTGTGGTGGAACTCTATTTTGTGAGGTGAATACCGCTAGCGTACATCTTCACCAAAGCTCTTCCTAGAGAACGTTTTTGAGTTTATTCTTCCACGACTTGGTCTATAGAGTCTACAACCGAAACACTTAAACGTCTTCAAGAGGAAGAAGAGGAGTAAAAGGTCTTTCTTCATCCATCTCTTGTATATATTTATTCGAAATGCAAAATACAAAATTACAAAACCTTCAAAAGCAAATAGAAAATATAAAACTTTCAAAATCCATAAAATTTGAAAATCTTGAAAATTTTAAAAAATATTGTCATTTTATCATGTTTTCTCGATTCGATAATATCTACGGTCTTTGTCTTTGTCATTCAAAGAATAACACGGACTTTAGATATTGTTCGAATAATCAATAAAAAGTTTTGAGAGAAAGTGAATCGCTGGTTTATAGGCATTTCGGTCTATAGCCCGCTTTTAATGAAAGAACAGAGCCATGCTTTAAGGTATGTTTCAAATCTCATGCTCGATTCTAAAACAAATGTTTGTCACCAAAAGGACAAATGTTTCTTTCACAAATATTTTTCCTTCTATAAACTCTTCCGAAAATATTTGTTGTCTAATGAAAACAATGTTAAACAAAATAACTTGAACTAAATTTTGAAATTCACTGGACTTGACATCGGTCAAATCTCGATCTCTCAATCAACAACTTATGTCATTGATTGAGGGGAGAATAATTTCAATTAAATCAAAAGGTTATTTGTCATACAATTGTTTTCAAAAGATAATCATGCATGTTTAATCAATGGAGTGTAAAGTCTCAAAATTCGATCCTTATCAGTTAAAATGTTTTCATAATCAAGTCACAATTCTCCTCAAAAGCTTTCAAAATCAATTTAAATCTACAGAGATCACAAATCTCAAATGATTTGAAAATTGTGATCGAGGGAGAATTTGTGATTTAAATTGGAGTTAAACTAATAATTCGATAAATGGTCTCATAAGTGTTTAGCAAGCTTTCCTCCCCGCATGTGCCAAACGATTTCAAATTTTCCATGCACATGTTGAGGGGGAGCATCTTTTTAGACCACAAAGAATTGAAACGTGATTGATCTGTCTCTAAGTGCAAAACTCTTTCAAACCTCGAGGCACATATTGAGGGGAACAAACTTATGAAAACCTCATCCTTCCCAATATGCTTTATCTACTTGATTTAATCAGGAAGTGATGTTGATATCTTTTAGAAAATGGTAATCAAATACATGATGCACATGTTAAGGGGGAGCTCTTTTTCTAAAAATATCAAAAACAATTCAGGTACAAAATGCTTTGATAATATATCACAAGTACCTGGATTGATTTTCAAATGGTTTTCAATTGGTTCCAATGGCTAATGAACAATACCAAAAAGACCGACCAAATTTACTTTATGCATGGTGATATAAGGATGGTTAGGTTAGGTATTCTTTCCCACAATCCGCCGTGAATCGGAGGATCTACCCAGGACAATCCACTAGATAGTGTAGAGTCCTTAGGTATGATGAAAAAGGAGAAAATGAGAAATGAGAATAGTGCATCGAGACGTAACTAGTAATCGAATAAACCCAACAAAGTTCTAGTTATGAAGTATCGATAAGCACCGAAGGGTTTAAGAATGAAAAGAAATAAATGAGAAAAGGGTGAAAACAAATAGCCTCCATTATTTTCAACCTTAGGGCGTAAACCGGTTCAACTCATATACATCGGGTTACCGAGGTAACACCGTATTGAAGACAAGACGTCATGGACCAAAGGATGCACCGCACTACAACTTCCCAAGCTACTCAAGTTCCTCTTAAAATGGCTTGTTTCATTCTCACGGGGAACCTACATAATCTATCGACTTTCTCCTAGAGATTGTTGATATTGAAGAAGGAGACCCTCTCCCTAGTCTCCGACATAGGAAATCAAATGTGCACAATTGAGTCTAGATCCACGAGATCATCAATAAATCTCTTTAGGACACTATCAATGAAGACTCTTTGTTTCACACAATGTGGAAAGAGAGATTTTATATTAAGAGTCCTACACATTATCCTTGTGGTATTGCCAAAACATCTGAGTGATATATAAACATATTCACAATGAAGATGGAAAGCCTTCCGAGCCAACATCAAACAAGCTCCCGGTGGGTGGCATGTGAGATCTATCCAATAGATCAACCATGTGACAACCGAGCGAAACAATGGGGCGAGTCATAATTATGAGTCAATCTCGGTTCAGTTATGGATTGACGGATACCTTTGAAAACCGGTCGTTGTGCTTAAAACTCTTTTCCTTAGCACATCGATCGCTTATGTTTCAAAATTTAAAAGGTATTCATGATTGATAATTGATTTCCTTAAAACCTTCGTTGTATTGCAAAAACACTTTATTGAGCAAGACACGATTGTTTTTCAAATCATTTTCTTCAATCGGTGAATCTTAATTCATTGGTTCACTCACCGTGTTGTCTTCTTTGAGACGTTCTGTTTGAGAACGACTAGAGCTGCGAAACCCCGTCAAGGAAATTCTTGAATTATACCTAATCACAGCAAGATTTATATCGATCAACGGGGAACCGTGGGCGTGTACCTCAATTCAACAAAAGTGATCAAAGACACTTTCGCACTTTATTACTAATCTGTTGTATGCGTGTATGCGCCGACGTTCATAATGATCGAATGAAGCGGTCAATCCATAGCCGCATGCTCACACTACACATTCATCTCTAAAGAAATCATGATAAGTGCATCAACGACTACGATATTTTCACTCCATGCTTCGCTACGTATCGCCAATATCATGAATCAACGAAAGCTTCCGCTACTCGATGAGAATATATCATGATCCGTAATGTGAGCATGTCCGTCCAAATGTCACAACATCACATAATACCAACACCACAATGGAAGAGTCGAGATTTATGTTAGCCGATGATCTCAATGTTGGCTCAAAACTCATCATCACGTGGATCGCTTAAAGACCTCCACTTAGATTATCCAAACATGCAATAATAAAGAATCAATGACTACGAGCTATTGGGCAAAGAACATGAACAAGAATCCAAGAACAATCTTAATGTAATATTTTTTTGTATTCAATGTAATTTGAGGTGACCTCCCTTAGGGGGAGATTGTTAGGATTTAGTTAATCCAAGTATTAAAGTGTCGGTCACCTCAAGTATATGTAATCGTTAGAAAGCTCGTAGTCGTAGTTATTTAAAGTTAAGTAGTATTTAGTTAAGTAACACCGTGGAGGACGGACGGGTCTTTACCCACTGTATGCCTGATCCACAGCCCGTAGGTGGCGATTTATGTAAGACTATAAATACTCTCTACCTCCCAAGGTAGAGAGTTGGAGCTCATAATAATACTTTCATTTTTTCTCACTAAGTTCCTAAACCTCTATCTCTTTCTCTCTCCAAAACCATAAGTTATACGCCTATTTGTGATCATGTATTGATGTGTTTGAGAAATCCAATGTGTTACATAGGAACTCATTTAAGATGAGATGGAGTGTTTGAGTTAGAAAGATGAGTTGAAATGATTATCTTGGCTAGGGTTGACATAATCATCATCCAGGATCCACGGTTCCTCCTCGAGAGGGATCCGTCTAGGCTAATCCTAGAGATCCGGCTCGGCAGCTATGAAAGAGTAGAAATGATGTTTCTAAGATCTAAGATCTATATCACCTTGAGTGTTTCGGTCCTCCTAAGTGTCTTAAATGAAGGGGTGCTTAAGTACTTGAAGGTAATGAGTGATGTAGCTTAATGATTTCCTTTTATGGAAGGAATTGGAACTTTCATGAGTACCAATGAATGAACAAGGATGACATTAAAGAGGAGAGTGTCAATTGAAGCTAAATGATCCTAGAGATCAGATAGTAACTTAGATTAATCCTTTGGAGAATATCCTAAAGGCTTAAGATGAAAAAAAAACTAGAATTTGATCTATTTTGATCAATTTTGTCGTAAGAATGATTATGATCAATTTTGCTATAAGAGGTTTCCAACGTTTAGATATGAGGATCATGTGAAAATGATGTGTGAGCTTGAGGCGGAAGAGTAATGAATTAAAGTGAAACGATAGATCTACATGCGTCTTTGAGTGTGATCTAGGTGAGTTATGTGAGTAGGAAGGATCTACTTAACTTGATAAGGACTTAATTTGCCTTAAGACACTATGTCTTGCTTAGTGTGAGGTGTTCTAAGGATATGTTTGAAATACAATGCATGCAATTGCATTTTCTATTTCTTGGATCCCACGGTTCCCTAAGTGTAGGGATCCGTCTAGCACAAACTTTGGGATCCGTCCATCTCGCTAAGAACCTTTACTAAAGGTATGCAATGATCTTGACAATGCATTATATTCCAAGGTTAGTTTAAAAGGATTCTAACACTAAGATATTAAATGTAAGATGTTTTATTTCATGAAGGAAATTGGATTACATTGATAAAGCACGAGTATAAGAGGATTGATCCTATTTGAAATACTACTAAGTTCCTTGAGCATTTTTGCTAGAAAGATAATCACGTGGTTGATTAGTGTTGGTGGAATCAAGAATGAAGAAAGTCTTCATGAGAGATATGTTTAGCAGTTCCATCATCTTGTTCACAAGTACGTACAACGGACTTTGAAATTGAGGATGAAAGTGCATAACGTTATGATAGAGGCGCGTCAAGAACATTCCATAAGGGATGAGTTTATTCTTGGAGCCTTGAAGATTTACAATTCGCCTTGCGAAGAAGTAGGCGAGATTGTATGGTTGTTTTGTTAGCAAACGATTACAACATGTGAGCACGACAAGCGGGAAGGATTTTCGATTTCTAAGACTCAAACATTCTCACACGGGATGAGTGCAAGAGGCTTGTACTCTTCTCGGATGTCCGTGTGAAGATAATGTTTGGATCGAATAATATGGTCGAGGTTTGCATATTATGCGATTTAAATCTTCCGAGGAGGGTATGTGTGAACAATATGGACTATTTTCTTCACGAAAGTTGAAGAGAGAATCAAGAGACCAATCTTTGGTGAAGGCACATTGTCCGTGATTTGGAATCCGGAGGATGTGAGCAAAATGCCCAAGGGTTAAAGTAAACTTTTGGTTTTTGATATAAAACCAAAGAGATAGAGAGCGATCCTCGTTACGAACGAGTTCAACTTGACGGAAGAATTCCATTATGAACCTTGGACATATCTTCTCGTTGATTTCAAGAAGACATTCTAGTCCTATGGCTCGGAAGGAGGTATTGATACCTTCTTCGAATTGGAGAGAGGTGTCTAAAATACGTCCTTCGTGGAAGTGACGGTTTTCGAGATTATTGAACCCACGGACATGATTTCCAGGTGTGTTGGGTTCAAGGGAGATGTTCGGAGTGTAGACGCTAGTGAGTGAAAAATCAAACTCATATTCGTGCGTCATAGTTGAACCTATAGAAATGATGAGTTAATAGAAAGTGATGTTTTGTGGTCGACCAATGAGTATCTAATGTTTTTACTAGATTTTTATTAACAATGGTTTTTATCAACATTGACACTTAACTCACTTATGGTTTTGACATTCTAGTGGAATATTACTTTTAGAAAGAAAGTGGTTTTTATTTTGCATGAAAAACAGTTTTCCAGTAGGACGGTTCCCTTTCAAAAGGGATCCGGCTAGTACACTTGCCGGGATCCGTGGATCTGTAGTAACATAAACATATTTGATAAAAACATAGGTTTTACAGTTTTATACCACGATATGTGTTTTAGCCTACATTTTCTTTTAGCATGCATACAAGACTTCTAATGTATCACGAAAGAGTACGAAACATATAAATAAAAAGAAATGACAAACACATTATGATAATAATAACCTAGATAAACTAGACTATTAATAATATTTCATTTCAATGCTTAGAATGATACAAAGGATTGGGTATATAACCCCAATGTAGATTAACAACACAAATTAAATGTCTCCGTATGTGAACTTCATCATAAGGAACACAAGTGCGATGAGTGTTAAGGTGATGAGCACAAGGGCGATGTAAACCATATTGAAGACGATCCTTCTTGGTTTCGGTTGAGATGAAATGGAGAGGAAGATGAAGTTTTGAATGAGAGGAAATTTTTGAAATTGGAGGATTTGAAAAAGTGGAGATTTGATGGAGTGGATGACGGTGAGAGTATTTATGGGAAAAGAGGAATTTTTGATATTTGTGTTTTGTTTTATTATTAGAAATATATGTTTTTTTTTTGATTAAGTGAAATAAAACACAAGTTTTATAAACCACGACTATAGACGAAAGAGTGACACGTATGTGAGAAAAAGCTTCCTAATGAAGCTACATGTAAAACATGTATATGCACATAAGATAATCAAATAAATACCTAGGTAATCATACTTATTTGTTAAGCTAATATCATTTCTAGATAAGTGGAAAGTCATACCTCAAATGCACTTAGGAATGTCTTTACAAATGATACATCAAATGTCAGAAGACAATTCCATCTCCTTTGTGCTCAAGATACCTTCCTAAGGAAGGTAATCTTTATTATCAAGCAAATCCTATGGCTTGATAGATGTGAGCTTTGACTAATCAACATGACAAAGAGGATTAGTGCAATTAAATGAAAAAGTAAATAAGAAAAAATGTTGTTATTAAATCAACATCCAAACATATAGTTTTAAAAGACATGGTGTTTGTTTTTATGAAAAACCTTCTTTGTAGTTTTCAATTAACCATGGATCGTATCAAGTTTTTAAAGTACAATATACTTCAAGAAACTTGGTAACGAAGCTCGGATGCAATTGTGGAAAATTAGAAGGGGGGGTTGAATAGTTTTGCCAATTAAAACTTCCTTTTAAACTATTTAGATCGACTTATGTCAATCTATTTGGATGTGTGTGTTGGATGTTGATAAACAAGCATATATAAGTATGTAATGAAAGATAAGAGTAAGAAGCACAAAACCACAACGCGAGTATTTATAGTGGTTCGCTACAAGGACACCTTCCTTGCCCTACTCCACTCCCGAGTCACCTACTCAAGAGTTCATAATCACTACACCAACTCCTTATGGCGGAGAAGCCTTCACAACGTCGCCTACCCTTTTTACGGTGCTAGGCTAACCACGGGTTCTTTCACCCAAGGTCAACCACACCTACACAACGTCGCCTACCCTTTATCAGGTACTAGGCTAAGTACCTAGTTCTTTCACTCCAAGGTGAACCACACCTACACAACGTCGCCTACCCTTTATTAGGTACTAGGCTAAGCACCTAGTTCCATTGCAATGGAGGAACTACTACCCAACACTACACTAACGACTAATCCCAAAGGAGATCCACTCTTTTTTACAACATCATCAAGGATATCAATATCCTTGGATCTAGTACTAATCTATCTTGTACATCGAAACACACCATATCGAATGTACATCTAAGGCACCTTTCACTAATGCCTTTAACTAGATCTTCAAGACACCCTTCACTAATGTCTTTGTCTTGACTTCTAAGCACCTTTCACTAATGCTTCTAGTCTAGACTTCTAAGCACCCACCACAAGTGCTTATGATATGGACGATAGATACCCTTCACTAATATCTTCGTCTTGACACTTGAGACACCTTTCACAAATGTCTTCAACACTTAGTAAAGAAAACAATCATCAACAAGAAGACTTGATGGTCTTGATGATGAGGAAACATGGCAACTCATGGACTTGAGCTTGCTCGACTTCAAAGGTGGTGATATTGCCTTTAAGAGGAACCTAGAAGATCACACAAAACAAAACTACAAACATAGATCTCTTGGATCGAGGTTAGAGAGTTTTCAACTCTAGGAAAGTATGCTAAAAGGGTGAGCAACAATGAAGAAATGGCTCACTATTTATAGAAGAAAAATCCATCATTCCCCAGATCCCACGGATCCCTCCCACAAAGGATCCGTGGGACGCTCCTATTTACCCATGGGTATTTTGGTTACGGGTTATGGGTTGATCCATGGGTCTTTAGCTAGATACAATGTATCTCTTGAGTGCAATGCACCTAGTCACATGGGTATGGGTCAAAACCATGGGTTATGGATATTATCTATATATGATATAAGCATGATGTCATGCAATGGGTTATGGGTCAAGCTTCATGGGTCATGGGCTTTGGGTTGTACCCAACTACATTCAATGTATTTTCCCAATGGGTTATGATACTTAAGTTTCTACCCATTTATATTACCCAATATACTACATACTAGTTATGTGTATATTTTACCCAAATATGTAAACACTAGTTGTTGTACATATGTAATATTAAATCATAAAATCACTTATACTTGTTTTAGTGTTTTATGTGAAAATGTGAATATGTTAGAAACTATTAGTTCAAACCATTTACGTATTTTATTTGTTTCGTTAAAATGATTTTACGTTTGTTATCGACAAAACATTAGAAGATCGTAAAATATAAATAAACGTTTTTACGGCTTATTTGTATTAACATAACTCTTTACTTTTATGTGCAGGAACATCCAAGGACAAAAAGATCCGATAAAGGCTACACAGATAGTGGATGTTCAAGGCACATGACTGGCAACAAGTCCTATCTCTCAGATTTTGAACATTATGATGGACGGTATGTCGACTTTGGAGGTGGAGTTAATGGAAAAGTTGCCGGTAAAGGTGTAATCAAAGCGGTAACTTGGACTTTGAACACATGTACTATGTAAAAGAGCTTAAGTATAATCTTTTAGTGTGTCACAAATGTGTGACAAGAAGAACAATGTTCTTTTACCAAAGATATGTGCTTTGTTCTCTCTAAGGATTTTAAGATGCTCGATGAAAGTCGATTCTTCTTAAGATTCCTAGAAAAGGCAACTTATATAGCTTTGATATGAACAACATTATTGCTAAAGATGATTATGCTTGCTTGCTTGCAAAGGCCACAAGTGGATGAATCCATGTTATGGCATAGAAGACTTGGTCATGTTAACTTCAAAACCATTAATAAGATTGTCAAAGATGGTTTGGTGAGAGGCTTACCTCGTAAAAGATTTGAAAATGATCAAACTGTGTGGCTTGTCTTAAAGGCAAACAACACGAGCTTCTTGCAGGTCAAAGTTGGTTAACTCTATTGCTCACCCACTTCAAATGTTACATATGGACTTATTTGGTCCTACATATGTGAGCAACTTGAATCTAAAGAAATATTGTCTTGTAATGACTGATGATTTTAGCAGGTTTACATGGGTTTTCTTTCTTAGAACCAAGGATGAAACAACTGGCATCCTTAAGATCTTTATCACGAAGTTGAAAACCAATATGATATGAAAGTTAAAATCATTAGGTGTGACAATGGGATGAATTTAAGAATAGAGTTATGGATGATTTTTGAGAGATAAAGGTATTAAAGAGAATTTAATGTTGCTAGAACTCCTCAACAAAATGGTGTTCTTGAGAGGAGGAACAGGACACTTATAGAGGTGCTAGAACCATGTTGGCGATTCAAAATCGCCAATCACTTTTTGGAAATAAGCGATTAATCTGCATGTTATGTGCAAAACAGGGTTTTAGTGGTAAAAACAAAGAAACTTTATTCCATTTATGAAGAAGATTCATTACATTCAGAGGGGGGTGCTAACAACCACAATCTACACAAAAGACAACAATCTAACACATCCTTCATTCCTACACTCTACACCAGCTACTCCATTGGCTTCTTGCCCTTGCCCTGATAGTCATGCTTGTTCTTCTCAGTGCTCTCTTCTTCTTGTTCTCAAAGGTTTACCGCATTCTTGGACAAGCAAGACCAAGAACTTGTGGAGGAGGCCTTGGTAGTCTTGTAGGTTTCTCTGGTATGGAGATTTTCTTCATATTGGAGATAGCTGTTCCCAAAGCCTTTGACAATGCACTTGACAATTTCTTGGACAAGGCATTGGATTCATCATCATCATCTGATGAGCTGGAGTATAACTCAAGAGAAGGTGCACGCTTGGCGACAGGCTTCACAATCTTCTTAGTTGGCTCCTTGGAAGAAGAACTAGTGGAATAGCATGGAATGTATTCCCACTCGGATATCTCTGTGTCAGAAGAGGAATCTGATGATATGTCAATGATGTCTGGAAGATTGCTCATTGCGATTTTTAGGGTTCTTGTGCTGGTATGAATGTGTTTTGGTACAAATTATGCAGAGTCAAATCACTTTATATAGACAAAGTCAATCAAAAGGTTTAATTTAAGAAGATATTTCCTTCTATCTATTTTGGTAAAGTAAATATAGATATTATTGGATTGACTTTGGGAAGATATTGTATTAAAACAAGTCGGTTATGCATATTCTTTATTCTATACTAACATTTGCGGGTTCATAACCAAGCATAGATGGGAGTTGATCTTAAAGGTGTGTGGCGAGACACGAACAAATGGTTATTGATTCACCATGTCTAACCCACATAAGAATCAACTAGTCCGAGCAAACGACTCTTGGTAAAGACTTGACAAATCCGTTTATGGTTGATAGTTTACCAAAACTATATGGTTATCAACTCACCATATTCTATCGATTAAGAGTTGGCTAGTCCATAGCAAACGACTCATGGTAAAGACATATCAAATCCGTTGATAGGCGGTAGTTTGCTAAAAACTATGATAAAGAGCAGTTCAATTTTCATATGTTTTACTTTACCACCGCTCTTTGAAAATTTTGTGAAAATTACCACCGCTAGTTCACGTTTCCAGCGGTGTTATTTTACCATGTTGATCTCGTTGTAAAATCGTCCAGCGGCCGATTAATCTCGATAATCGCCGATCGCTCACTAAACGCCTTGATTTATCATAATCGCCTATTTAATCGTTTTGGTCAAAGATCGCTTAAAATCGGTCAACAAACCGATTAATCGGATAAAATCGGTCTAATCGGATTAATCGGACAAAATCAGTTAAAAATCGGTCAACAAAATTGCTTAAAAATCGGACAAAATCGCTTAAAAATAGGTCAACAAACCGATTAATCGAACAAAATTGGTTAAAGATCGCTTAAAAATGGTCAACAAACCGAATAATATCTATGTTTGACTTTAAACTTTGAAGAATTATGTATTATGTTTATATTTTGAACACTTGAAATATTTGAAATTTGATGCCCTATGCTTATCCCATACATATAATATAATATAATATCTAATATTACAATTTTGTGTATAAAAATTCCAATCCGATTAATCCCCGATTAATCCCCGCCTAACCGATTAATCGCTAGGCCCCACCCGACCGCCTCACTAGCGCCTAGCGATTTTTACAACCTTGCTGTTGATCTAGCCGTTACAACTGATTGTGTTAGTAACTAATTTTTACTAGCCGTTGAAAGAAAACATTGTTTCCATATATATAGGGTAAAATTTTTGGAAGATTATCTACTTTCCTTATTGCTATTTATCCTCTAAAGATAAATATTTTCCAAAGATAGTTTTTTCGCGAAAAATCTTAAACCCTACCACTATATATCTTTATCTTTCAATTAGCGAGTTATTCATTCAATTCTTACCGACACAATATATTTTTCATCAAAAGATTCTATGGCACCTATCACTTTTGCAGATGAGCACAACCAAGTGGCCTACTTACAAAAGTCAAACGAGAAGAGTGGCCTGTTTTTCATCAGATTGTGGACTTTCTTAATACTACCCATATAAGGTATGCTTTACTTCTAAATCCCACAATCTATATCTCTCAAATTAAGCAATTTTGGACTTCTGCTCAGTCCATAACCATTGAAACTAGAGATACACATGAAACAGTGGATGCTCTTAGAGCCACTATGAACGGGGTAACTATTGATGTTACTGAGGCATCTTTGAGGAGAATTCTCCAATTGGATGATCTCAATGGTATCATCACATTACCTATGCCCGAAATTCATACACATCTTTCATCCATGGGGTATGATACCACTGACAAAAAGGCTACTTTCAAAAAGAGTGGTTTTTGTCCTCATTAGAGATTTTTGATACATACTCTTTTACATTGCCTAAGTCCTAAGAAAACTTCTTATGAACAATTCAGTTCAACTATGGTTTACCCTTTGGTTTGTCTAGCTTTAGATAGGACTTTTAATTGGTCAAATTATATTTTTCAAAGTATGCAAGGCAATGTAAAGAGTTCAACAAATTTTTTGATGTATCCAAGGTTTGTGCAAGCAGTGCTAAATGAGTTTCAACTGCAACCCCACACTAGAGTTTATAAAATCCGTTGCCTTAAGCCTAAAGTTTTTCAAAACATGAACAAAGATAGCAACAAGATTATTACACCTCTTTTTCAACAAATGCTTGCAAAGATTTCACAGGTACAAAACTCACCTATAATCATTGTTCCAAACATTGATTATACTCCACCGCTTCTCACACCTATGAGAGGATGTCAAAGCGACCAACTTCTCTCATTACAACACAACATGTCCCTCGATCCTTTTGGTTTAGGCACAAGCAAGTGGTGGTTCTAGACTTCAACCTAGTCCAACTATGGAGGAATCGAGCCATTGCCCCATGATTCACCTCTCCCAACAGTCACACAGTTGGAAGTGTTGAGGCGATGGGCAACAAATAGAATTGATGGATATGTGTACCAACTTAGCCAAGCGTGTTGAATCTCTACAACAAGACTGGCACAAGTCAAGAAGCAGATGCCAAGGATATTACACACTTAAAGGAGGAGATTCGAGACCTTGAAAGAAGAGTTGCGAGGGGTTGAAAAAGAGGAAGACCGCAAAGATAATGATATCATCTCTATCCTCACCGATGATGGTGATTCGGTGATGTTAATCAAGATTTGGGAAATTCTCCCAAACAGGGAGGAAAGCAGATCTTTGAAACTCGTGGGAGGAAAATTGATTTTGAAGATGAAGGTGTTTCTAGTAAAGGTGCAGAGGAAGCTGATACTCAAGAAGAGTAACTAGAGCAAGATATTTTTAGTACTGCAACTGAAGATTTTACCACTGATCCAATTTCCACTGCAGAGCCAAATATTTCCACTGTTGGACATGATATTGCCACTGCAAGTGAAGAAATTGATATACAGAAGAAAGACAAAGGTAAAGCTGTTATGCAAAGCAAGGAGCAAACAAGAAGAAAGGTTTCAATGAAAGAACAAGTTCAGATTGCTCATGATGAAGACGTTGCAAGAAAGATTTATGAAGTTGAAGTTGCTGAAAAGAAAAAGCTTGAAGAATTGGAGATTGCAAGCTTTATGGAGGCTAAAAGGCTGGATAGAATGGAAGATCCACTTTCCATTTGCTCCACCTACAAGATTCGAGAGAAGACTCCGAGTTCGGCTATGTACCCATCAAGAAGAAATTGATTTCTTGATTGCAAATGATCCAGTTGATCAAGAAGAAAGCAATTGATCTAGTAGTTGATAAGTCTTTAACTCAAGATCAAAGAACAACACGCTTAAAGGACTTTATTCAGATGAAGAATAATCAAGCACTTCAAGATGTAATTGGTACAATGTAAAAGGTCGAGAAACCAAGGCAACCAACCAAGGCACAAGTTATTGCTTATATGAAGACTTATTGTTGCAATGTTGGTGGTCGGAAAAGACATCAATTCAAAGGAATGCACGATGATAAAGTTGAAAGTATCTACTACGAGTTCAAAGACAAGATAAAGATTTTATTCCAATGGATTCGATGAAGAAGCAAGAAGGTATCCTAATTTGAAGAGAAAGGCCAAAGATAGTGAATCTCGGACATTTAAGAAGACAAAGTTTGTTGAAGAACAAGAAGTTCCAACTAGGAAATTCATCAAGAACAATGATCGAAATGATTGTGATTGAAGAAGAAGATTTTATCCGTAACCACCGCAAGTCATACATCCTATCATTGGTAGGAAGTGTTTATCGCTAGCAATTTTGCTCCAACATGGAAGATTACAAGGTTAGGTGGTGAAACTTCATCATTCATTCAATTTGAAGATCTCATCAAAGCTTGTGAGAGATGATCTTGACACATTATGGAAATTAGTTCATGAAAGGTTTGATGTCAAGATCTCAAAGATATGAAGGAGATGCGATTATGGGTTAATCTTAGAAGGCTCTATGAACCGGATGTTAATGATGATTTCGGAAATTCTCATGTTCATGTCCCGTACTAAATGGTTCTACTATGATTCATGTGAAGTTCATCATGTTTCTACAACAAATGGAGTAGATGCATTTATGCCATCGAGAAAGAATATCCACTCAGTGGAACTCTCACCGTGATGCGTGTACTAATATAAGAGTTCATGAAGATAGTGAGAAGGTCGAGCATTGTTACTCGTGCTTCAAGATCAATGTTCAAGAGCTATTCAAGCATTGAGAAGAAGATGAAGTGTTTGAAAGAATTCCCAAATCCTTGCAGATAATGAAGATTGAAGAAACTTATTGATTTGCGGAGAAATCATAAGTTTAGGGAGGATTGTTGGGAATAATACTATGCTACCACCGATAGTCTTGTGGTTAACACTGCTAAAGATTACACTAGCAGTGGAAACTCATTACCACTGCCAGTATCATTATTACCACTGATGTTAGGATAATTGTTAAGTATCCGTGTATTCATAAGTATAGAAAAGATCTTGTGTATATTCTATATTGTTAGGTTTATACTTATCTTGTAAAGGACTCCTTGTGCTATAAAAGGAGATCCTAGGTCATTGCTTGATGTACGAATTACATACGTATTATTCATATTAGCTTCAAGGTGTAACCCTAGTGATAAACAAGATCACTCGTATTATTTCTTAATAATATTGGAGCTTTGTGTTTATTGTTCTTACTTACATTACATCATATAATCTGTCTTCTAAGTATTACTAAGTATATTCCGCATGCTTATTAATATAACTCAAAATATCACTAACACAAGGTGTGTGTTTAGATCCATCAAACTATATCCTAAAGGACAAGCGGCGAGTTCTGAGAAGACAAAATACCGAGGTATTTTGTCTCATTACAATGGCTATTTAGAGTAAGTGACAAGGTCGCTTTCTTCTTGTCGGTGATGACATTGAGCCTGGTAGTTAGCGATTCAGGGAAAGTTTGACTTTGGTTGATAAGGACTTCTTCTTATCTGTTCAAACTTATCCCGCCTTGTCTCGCTCATTCTTCAGTCTCTTTAGCCTTTAGTCTTGATCTTCTGTATTGTCTTCATAGATAGTAGTTGGTGAGGAGTTTTAGGATTCAGTGAGTTATTGTCATCACTCACTGAATCCACCATCTTCTTCTTGACTCAGTCTTCACCCCTTAAGTTCCGCCTTACTGAGTGGAGAGACTTCTTTGTCTCATACTGAGTATCCCGAAGACAGCTCACTGAGTGGCTTTGCGCTCAGTGACTTGTTTGTGTTTAAGGATCTAAACACTTAGGGTATTTTCTTTTCAAATCCTAGAATTAAGGGGTTTGGGTATTTACTGAACCCAACAGTTCCTCACTATGGTATAAAAATTCTTGGACCTCTTCATAAGTGTTTAGAAATATTGTTAAACATCCATAGTGGATGCCCTAACAAATGCCCACATGACATTGCTTAAAGTGTAATAATTCATCTTGAACTTCCTTTTAACTTGAAAAATGCATTTAATACACATTAATTGATCTTATAATTTACCTTAATTAGTGATGATTTTATAATTAATAAACTTAAAGTTTCATTATATAACTATCTAAACTAGTGTCTGGAGGGCACTGGTTAGACAATCCCTTTTATTGACATTTTATTTGTTGATGCTTTAAAGCTTTAATACTTATTTGTTGTGTGTGTTATTTTGGCTTGAGCTGGAAGTCCTAGCTATTAGTAAGAAGGCTTTTATGAAGATAACAATTCAAAAACTTGATCTAAAGAAACTTATGAGTAATACTAAAACAATATGAGTGCTTCAATAGTTATGGAAAGAAGAAGCGAACAAACAAGCTTTGTATCGGTTTGTTGCGATTGTTGAATCTTGTTTAAAGATTTTGATTATCGTAATTACTTGTCTCATATCAGTAAGAGTTAAATAAATTTTGCAAAGCAGTAAGCAATCCATGCAAGTTGAGCTTACATATCCATATAAGGAATAGGTCGGACTTTTGTTTTGCTTAATTTAGGTGGCTCTTTTGGAAAATAAGCAAGTAAAGTCAATGAACGTACCGTATTTCTTCTTAGCAGAGTTGTATAGAACGGATCAATGTTTTGGAATTCTCAATAATATGGAATTGGTTTTGTGACATGCAGTTAGGGTTTGTGATAACCATTGTAAACAAAGTTTGGGTATGAAATTGGAGGCAGTCTAATTGACCGAGATGTTTATGGGGTGGGAAGAGTAATGGACATGTGGAAATAATATCAATTAATTATCGAAAAGCATGAAATGACCATTATGCCCTCCTACTAAAAACAAAAACATACGGAAAAGAATGTTGTTGACCGAGGGATAACGGGTCAAGGGACTCAGATGATATAAAAACTTGGAAAAAGGGACTCCGGATGACAAAAATGCTAAGGTACGACCCCTGGTGATATCTTTTGACAAGTTAGGAAAGAACGGTGTATTTTACTCTAAATTAGAAGAAGATCACAACATTCAAATAGTATTTTCATCCATCATTTGGATAACAAAACATCAAACATTTAAATTAAAAAGTAGTCTTTAGAAATATGTCCTTGACGATGGACATGATCTTTAAAAGGATGACTATGGATGACTTCATGCAAAGGCCTTCATAAAATCTTCCGACGATCACACGAAATGCATGAGAGAACACGGTCAACTACGAAAATAGTTGGTTAGTACACAGGTTTTATACAATAAGGAAAAAAATTATAAATAAGTCCTTGTTAATACAAATATCGTCCAAAAACGTTATTTATATTTTATTATCTTTACCTTGTTTTGTTAACGATAAAAGTAAATTTCATTTTTGCAAAGTATAAAGCTTGTCAAGATTATTAGACATTAATACAAGCTTTTCTTTATTAAGTCTTCATCATTTATGTTAATACAAATAAACCATAAAAACGTTTATTTATATTTTACGATCTTCTAATGTTTTGTCGATAACAAACGTAAAATCATTTTAACGAAACAAATAAAATATGTAAAAGGTTTGAGCCAATAGTTTACTAACACTTATACTAAATATATTAAAACCATATCAAAACATGTTTAGTAAATAAGTTATATAAAACTAAAGACATTTTTATATAAACACTAAACAAGTAATATTGTTTACATCTTATAAAAATGCATATGTATAACAACTAGTGTTTACATAATATAGAAATGTACATATATACTTTGTATATATTGTAATGGGTAAAAACCAAACTAGTGTTTACATAATATAGAAATGTACATATATACTTTGTATATATTGTAATGGGTAAAAACCAAAGTCCATGACCCATGATCCATTGACTAGGTACATTGAATCTTGTTGGGTATCCATAATCCATTGCCCATAACCCATGGTTCATAACCCATAACCTATAACCCGCTTTAAACCCGAATCCGGACTAAACTTACCCATTAGCGGATCCCGAGATTAGACTAGCCGGATCCTCAGGAGGATCCGTGGGAACCATGAGACAAGATGAAAATTTTGTCTATAAATAGTGAGCCATTTCTCTTTTGCTCACCACCACTTTACGCATACTCTATCTCTCTCAGTATTGTAACATCTCTAACCTCTGATCCAAAGGATCATTCTATATAGTTTTATATTTGTGTGATTCTCTAGGTTCATCTTAAAGGCGAGATCACCACCTCTTGAAGACATGCAAGCTCAAGGTCATGAGTTGCTAAGCTTCGTCATCTTCAGTAAGGTTACAGATTTAGTAGGTTTGATAATTTGACGCGAGAGTTTTTACTTGAGTTTTTATCAAGGGTTTGCTCTATTTCTTATAGTTCATCTATTATAGATGTGATACAGGGTTTGACGAGTCTCCATGTTTACGAAACACATTTGACGAAGCACTTTAATGAGTAAACCATGAATCGAGAAAAGAACAATAATCATCTCAAATTCTATTTTAATGTAATATAAAAGATTAGATAGACGATATTGATGTAGATTATTAATGCAACAAAAATATCTCTATGCGAGGAATGATGGATCAAGACTTTTAGTTAGCAATATTTCTTTTTATGATAAAGGCGTAAATTGACTAGCTAATAAAGTCTAGGGAAATCAAGGAGGAATACTATTCCCGATGATATGTTGAGATGAAAAGTAGTGAAGAGAAACTTTTTAGAAAATTGTGACTTTGATGTCAGAGACCTAATCTTCGTATATATATATATACATATAGTATTTAATATATGCAAGGTATTTATAAGGATGCTTATTATATGAGAGAGACATATACCATCATTTTACCCACAAGCAATTAGCACATTTTTAGATCAACTAATTAAAAGAGAATACTTTTGCTATATTCCCTTTTTATGGTTTTTTAAAACCATAGACGCAAAACACTTCATGAGCTTTTAAAATACTTAATCGTATTTTTGAAAAGCAAGTTGTGATCACTTCAGATTCTTCTTTGGGTGTTGACTTCATTTTTCTTCGGATAGAACGAAGTCATTGGAAGAATCCTAGTATGAAGATTTCTCAAAAGAAAGTGTTAAAATGATTTATCAATACCCAACATTTTGTTAAAAGTAAAAAAATTTTAAACATTAATTTTTGTTTTAAGGAATTTTATTCTTTATAGTTTTCAAACATAAGCGGATCATATCAAGTTTTTAAAGTACAATATACTCTAAGAAACTTGGTAACGAAGCTCCGATGCCATTGTGGAAAACTAGAATGGGGGGTTGAATAGTTTTGCTGATTAAAACTTTGTTTTAAAGTATTTAGATCGACTTATGTCAATCCATTTAGATCATGTGTTGGATATCGATAGATGGACATATATATAATAATGCAAAGAGATAAAGAGTAACGAAACACAAAAGCACAACAAGAATATTTATAGTGGTTCGGCTACAAGGACACCTTCCTTGCCCTACTCCACTCCCCAAGTACCCAACTCGAGAGTTTCTTAGCACTACACAACACAAGGTCCTTAATGTGGCGGAGAAGCCTTCACAAAGTCGCATGCACTTTATCCAGTACAAGGCTAGACACCGAGTTCTTCCACGAGGTAGAACAAAACCCATCACAATGTCGCCTACACTTTATCCGGTACAAGGCTAGATACCGAGTTCCTTTACAAATGAGGAACTACTACCCAACACAACTACCTAAAGGAGACAAACTCCTTTTTACAATACTTGAAAGGATATCAATATCCTTTAACTCAAACTGAACAACTTATACATCAAAGCACCATATCGAATGTACACCTTCGACACTTTACACCAATGCCTTCAACACGACACACTATTGGAGGGAGAGAAGAATTATCAACAAGATGCACTTCAGTGGTCTTGATGATGACGAAGCTTAGCCACTCATGACCTTGAGCTTGCACGTCTTCAAGAGGTTGTGATCTCGCCTTTAAGAGGAACCTAGAGAATCACACAAAGAGAAAACCACATAGAATGATCCTTTGGATATGTGGTTAGAGAGGTTAGAACATAGAGAGAAAGTATGTCTAAAAGGGTTGGTGAGCAAGAGAGAAATGACTCACTATTTATAGGCAAAACTTGCCTACTGTTCCACGGTTTTGGCGGATCCCTTACTTAAGGGATCCTGCCAGTGCAATTCCAGGGATCCGGTTATTGGGTCAGCTTAGTCCGGATTTTGGGTTGCAAACCGGGTTATGGGTTATGGGTTATGGACCGTGGGTCATGGAATTTGGATCATGGATACCCAATAAGATACAATGTACCTAGTCAATGGGTTATGGATCTTGGGTCATGGCTCATGCACTTTGAGTCATGGATCATGGATAATATCCAACATGACTTCATGGATAATGTCATGTAATGGGTCATGGGTTATGGATCATGCTCCATGGGTATGCGTTATGGACTTTGGTTCTTACCCAACAAGATTCATTGTACCTAGTCAATGGATCATGGGTCTTGGGTCATGGGTTATGGACTTTGATTTTTACCCATTATTTACCCATTACAAGTTATACAAAGTACATACACATTTTTATAAAATATAAGCAAACAACATTACTTGTAAGTGTTTATAAAAATGCTTTTGGTTTTATATAACTTATTTAACTAAACATGTTTTGATGGTTTTTATATGTTTAGTAAAAGTGTGTTAGTAAACTATTGGCTCAAAGCTTTTACGTATTTTATTTATTTCGTTAAAATTATTTTACGTTTGTTATCGACAAAACATTAGAAGACCGTAAAATATAAATAAACGTTTTTATAGTTTATTTGTATTAACACGACATATAAAAAAGGTCCTAGTTAGAAGGCACGCACATGAATAAGGTTTCCTAAGAAAACGACAATCTATACACAAAAATGACCCGACAAGCAAAACATGGACTGAAAACAAGTATGTCTACTATGAGATGGTCAATAAACTCTACGGTTCTTAACCTGAGTTTGACGGTTGTCACAGATCAGGCGTTCGCGCATTGCTGCGGGTGCCAAGTGGTGCTGTTTGGTTTTATCTTTTTCAGTATAGCACAATTGTAAAGCATATAGTTTTGGTATAGAAACCACTCCATTCAACGTGAACTACCGTATCACTACTCTGTATAATTATTAACGTCAACTATAAATCATTCGGGAGGCACATAGGAGATTTGTGTAACTATTAACGTCAATTATAAAACATTCAGGAGGCACATAAGGCAATAAATGAAGTTGGTAAGAGGAAAAATCTATAAAATAAGAAGCTTACAGTGTATTTCTTTGTTACAATTAGATGTCATCCATATTAAAAGCTATGAATTTTGCATAAATACCATGAAAATTGGGCAAGGTACATGCTAATGCGAACTATATTAGACATGATGCTCGGTTTACGAGTGTAATTCAATTATGTTTTGACAAGAATGCAAAGAAAAAAAGATGCTTGCATACCAAATCAAAGTTTTACCTTTTTGTTTTTACATTCGTGTGAATGAACCGCTCTTGAAACGATGTCGTTTCATGAGTCGACCAATAAAATATTCCAAAAATCGTTGGGCCGGACCGATTCTTTTATTGCCAGTATCTCTCTCATACACATATACATTCATTTTTTACATTTCAGAAGTTACCATTGTCAATAATCATCTCTCCCATGAGACACACATAATCCAAATCCAAATCCACAAAATTTGTTAAAAATACTTACGATAACTTTAGAAAAACGAGGAGGAACCACAACCCCACTATAAGTTGTTTTTATTTTTTTGTTTACTAAACTATTTGTTTTCAAGATCAGTCAATATTCTCGATTTTGATCTAATTTACGCAGAAAATATATAACCAAACATATGACCAAACACGATAGAAAAGGTCCCGCCGCAATGATGGGGCGCCAATTTCCTCCTTACACTTTAACTCACTAATATTGCTACTATATTATAATAGTATGCAACCATCTTGCTAATCATCTTGATCTTTGAGTGCTGCCAACATATCTAAAAATTTGTTATGTTTAGGGTTGTTTGGTGAGTGAAGATGAATATCGGGTTTTGTTAAAATACGTGTATCGCCAGTTAAATAGACACAAATCAGTTTTTGTCAATATTTAAAAAAGAAAAAAGAATTAGTCGCCCATCCCCAAAACGACACCGTTTGTTTCACATTGTATAAAAGGGTAATATGATTTCCACGTTTCACTCGTGGACTCAGACTAGATATTCGGCGGGAACACCGTCACTATGGGTGCGTTTGACGCCGGTAGTTCATCATTCACGATGAATAAACTCGACAACTCTTACGGCCAGTGAAAGACCGACCTGGAGGAGAAGACGGCCAAGACTCGGACGCAATTTCTTATTCCACAAAGTCTCTCTATTGTGTCCATTGATTTTGCAGATGTGGGTACCTATCTGAAACAAATGCAAATGATGGGACTCGAACATGAATCTATTGACTCAAGCACGAGTGCTCCAATCATTAGACTAATGGTGAATCGGTGGACTTAGACTAGATATTAATTCTTTATTATGTTGTAATAAATTTACATAACGTCATCTACAATACTTACTCTACATGACTATAACTATCATTTATAACAAAGACGAAAGCAAAATATGAACTCAACGTTTTGGCTAAAAGAAGCTAAGGTGCCAAGGTCTAAAATAGAGTGTGTAACACGGGAGTTGACCACGTAGCATGTATGAAATTAAAGCTGAGCTTCCCAACCCTTGCAAGGGGTTAGAAAATTTGGAAAACTGTGGAAACTTATTCTTGACTGCAACTTATTTTGGAAAATTTTGTCATTGACCACGTAGCATGTATGGAAACTTATTTTGGAAAATTTTGTCATTGACTTGGAAATGCGGGTTGTTAATTTTGTGTATAAATTCTACTATAATATAATGATCCTGATTCCTTAGTACATACAAAGTTTACTAATAATGTGGCTTACTTCCTTAACCACTACTTTCAGTATGTACACTCTAACTTATGTGCTGATGTTGCTCGTTTTTGTGTTATCAAAAACGACCGCTAATGATTTCGATAAAATACTGGAAAGAAAAGCTTTGCTTGCAACTCATTGGTGGAAAGATAAAAATGTTTCTTCAGATCATTGTAAATGGCATGGAATCACCTGCAACAAAGCAGGAAGTGTAATTTCGATACATCTTTACTCTGAATACCTTGAAAGAAGCATCCCACAGGAGATTGGTTTGCTTTCAAGTCTCACTAGTCTTTCACTTGGACAAAATCAACTCTATGGTAAGTTACCTGTTTCACTCATGAATCTCACCCAATTAGTACACCTTGATCTTTCTAGCAATAATTTCACTGGTACTATCCCATATAAGATAGGGAGTTTGAACAACTTAGTTCATCTGAATCTTAGTCAAAACCACTTTACGGGACCCATCCCTTCATCTATTTGTTCCATAGTTAATCTCAAAGTCCTCGACTTGAGCACAAATCAACTGAATACATCCATCCCAAAGGAAATAAGTAACTTGCAAAAGCTAGAAACATTTAATCTTAGTGACAACCATCTTAACGGCCATGTTCCTCTAGATTTACAAAATCTACAGAAATTAGAAAAACTTGACCTTAACCATAACAGTCTTGAGGGTCTGATTCACCATGTATTTGGAAAACTTTCAAGACTTGTTTACCTTGATTTGTCATCAAACCGTTTTTCGGGAACTATATCATTTCAAAATCCCTGTAATTTACATCATCTAGACCTCTCCATGAATCTGTTGACCGGAACTATCACAGATATAATTATTGTTTGCAATCATTTAGAGTACTTAAACATAAGTAATAATAATTTTTCTGGAGAGGCATATTTAAACTTCCCATGTGCGAATCATCTCATTCATAATTGTTCGGGCAAGTATAAAAAAAACAGCTTTTCATTGTATGCTCCAAATGAAGAAGGCTCTTCATTGAATGCTCCAAATGAAGAATCAGTCTCCAAAGTAGGTAATCAAAAAATCAAACTCATCCTGTATATTGACATTCTTCCCCCCATCAGCATTGGATTTTGCTTTTTAGTGGCTGCTGGTTATGTCGCTTACCAACGTAAAAATATCAGCATTGGATTTTGCTTCTTAGTGGCTGCTGGTTATGTCGCTTACCAACGTAAAAAGGCAGCCACAAACAGAAGCCAGATAGAAATAAAAAAACATGGAGACGTGGGCTTGATATTATACTATGACGGAACAATTGCGTATGAAGACTTCATCACTGCTACCGAGGACTTTAGCCTTAAATATTGTATTGGAACTGGGGGATACGGTAGTGTTTATGTAGCAAAACTACCGAATGGTAAAACTTTTGCGTTGAAAAAACTACATCAGTATGAAACCAAACAACCAGCACTTGGCCAGAGTTTTATAAACGAAGTTCAAGTGTTAACCAACCTAAGGCATAAAAACATCGTGAAACTCTATGGTTTTTGTTTGCATAAAAAATGCAACTTCCTTGTATATGAATACATGGAAAAAGGCAGCCTATTTTGTGCACTGAGTGATGATGAATTGGCTGTTCAAGTTGATTGGATGAAGAGGGTTAACATTATCAAAGATATAGCCCATGCTTTAGCTTACATGCATCATGATTGCAACCCGTCTATCGTCCATCGGGACATATCAAGTAAAAACATTCTTTTGAACTCAGAAATGAAAGGATTTGTTGCCGACTTTGGGGCAGCAAGATTGCTCGACCCTGATTCATCTAACCTAACAGTATTCGCAGGAACTGTGGGATACATTGCTCCAGGTATCAATTGTACACAATCTTATGCCTCTGAAATTTGCATCTTTTAGCAGTTGAAACATTTCTAACAATTGGTTGGTATGTATGATCAATTAGAACTTGCTTATAGCATGATTGTGAGCGAAAAGTGTGACGTGTTTAGCTTTGGAGTGGTGGCACTTGAAATAATTGAGGAAAGCATCCAGGAGACCTCCTGTCATCCCTGAATTCTTCTACAAGTCATGGTACAATGTTGGAAAATATTTTGGATGAGCGACTCTCTTATCCGACCGATAGGCTAATTGAAAAAGAAATTATCCGTGTTGGTCATGTGGCACTGTCATGCGCTCTCACAGATCCAAAGGCCCGACCAACTATGAGAGAAGTATCTCAGGAGTTATCATGTTGAGAGCATCATTCAGTCTACGATCTCACAGCTTCGTCATGTTAAGAACCACTATACTTATAATGCATACCGTATTAATATTTTTGTCATGAATGTATTTATATTAAACATGCTTAGTTTTTAGCATTTAGCCTTTAGAATTTTAGAGCTTTTAGCATTTAGCTATTAGTCGATGGTTATGTTTAGCTAATGGACTATTAGTTGTGTTTTATAGTCCAAGCCCACATTGTATGGTTCTAAACTATTCTATGTATCTACATATTCTAATATTGTGACTTAATGAAATCAGCCAATCTAATAGTTCACGTGATAAACTTGAACTTAGCTGACTTAAAGGTTTTAACATACCACAACATCTATAACAAAGCTTTTCCTCGTACTAGCTATTCCAGCAAATGTTTTTCAGGCGTCTTACTTCCGGCAAAGCTTTTAGACAGACTCAAACCGAGGTAAAGCCTTCTATTTTCAGAAGGTTGGCGTGGCTAGCAGGAATTGAACTTGAGATCTCACACATTTTAGTGTGATAGTCACAAGCCCTTTTGCCACTTTGCAATTTAAAAGTGGGTGAAAATTAAAAATTCTGTGACGTCTTTTCGATTAGACATCTACGTAATATATTTTGTTAAGGGAAAGTAGCATTAACATCTTTCAAATTTTTTCGATCTACTAATATGACGTGTTGGTAGTAGGTTCTGTGTCACCTTGGCGAAAAATTTGTGATTAGTCCTCTATGACTAACGATCGTTATTAGATGATAACGACCGTTAAAAAAAAAAAAAAAAAAAAACTTTTAAAAAAATTTACTTTTTTCAAAATTTTACGTTTTTAAAAATTTAAAAAAAAAAAAAAAATTAAATTTTACGTTTTTTTAAAAAATCTTACGTTTAAAAAAAAATAAAATTAAATTTAAAAAAAAAAAAATTTTTTTAAAAAAAAAAATTTCGTTTTTTTAAAAAATTTTACCTTTTTAAAAATTTTACGTTTTTTAAAAAATTTACGTTTTTTAAAAAAAATTACATTTTTTAAAAATTTTAAAAATTATTATTTTTTTTTTTTTAATTTTTATGTTTTTTTTTTTAAATTTACGTTTTTTATAAAAAATTTAAAAGTTTTTTTTTAACGATCGTTATCCTCTAGCTAACGGTCGTTAGTCCTAGAGGACTAATCGCAAATTTTTCGCCAGGTGACTTTGAACCTACTACCAACACGTCATATTAGCTAGATCGAAAAAATTTGAAAGTATGTTACCAACTTTGACCCTTAACAAAATATATTACGTAGATGTGACTCGAAAAAGACGTTACAGACATTTAGTTTTCACCCTTTAAAAGTTGAATAATACATTCGAACATTTGGTTGCAGTTTTTGTTATCGTAAAATTAAATTTACAATCACATCCTTCTGATGTCAAAAAAAGTTCCATGTCTACATGCTCAAACATGGATTCTTGGACTAATCAAGATGTTAAGCTAAAAGAATCAGCAATCGTGTAAAAGCTAGTTTTGAGTTCGGGCCATGTTGATTCTGGTGTTTGTGCATTGAGAGTGAACAAACGTCCACCACGAGCACAACAAACCGCCACATTGTGTCTCCTAAATGAAGGGCTTTCTACTGCAAATTCTAGCACATAGTACTTTACTTTCTTTGCTTCATCTTCTCTTAGGTTTGATTTTATAAGTGTTCCTTTTACGTCTGGTCGCCGGCCTGTAATTTTCCGCACAATAGCTTCTCCTACCTCTTCCGGACCTCCAAATGCTTCAATTCTATTAATAAGTTCAACAATCAGTATTATTATTTTGGAACCATACCCTTTATTTGGCTCATATGCATACAACTGTTAATGGTCATTCACTTGTCAAAACTGATTTTTTCACTTACAATTTAATCTCTATTTTGTTATCGGTTAACATAAATCTTCTTCCAGTTGTAGTATGCTTACCAAAAGTATGATTTAGTTATTTGCTGTTGCATGAAACATGTAGAAAATGGTCAAGTTTAAAGTTTAGGAATAGCATGTTTGACTTTGTAGGTCTTCACAAATTACAAGTCATTTTTCATTTTATAGAAGGAGAAACATGCGACTTACGAGAAATCAAGAGCTACGGGAGAGACAATGACACTGACATTGAGCTCACCACTCGACCCCGGTGGACCAAAGGCAGCAACCGGTTCATTTACATTTCTGCGACGGTTCAAGGGAGGCAAATCAAGTGATCTTTCCCTCTCCGCCTTCCCAGCTGCTCTATACAATAATGTCTGGTCTCCAACCCAGTTTAGCGGGTATATAAATTCTGGCCATCGTTATAACACATCAACAATAGAGTCAACAAACTTATTTCAAAATCAAAGATGATACAAACTAATAGTTTAATACCATGGTAGACAAAATGTTTATAATGCGAATAAAATAGTTCTAGGAGTATAAAATTTAGCATCATGGGCTTGAATTTTATCATAAAATACGAGTTTCAATCTCGGTTTTCAGATCAGCAAGTTTGACTCAACATTCAACATTGCAACACACAGTCAATAAATCAAACTGTTAAAGTCAACCATCTAATACTCAAAATCAAAACTGCTACCAATGTACTGAAGTATATAGAAAATGCTAAAAGGGTATTGTAGCTTGTATGAAAAAGATAGAGATACAGGAAAAGATTCTCAAACTCTTCACAAAATCAAACTTAACTTTGGTTCAAAGTATTAGTAGATAATTAGGCCCAAGCCCAGTTTGTGGGTTTTGGGTAGACAGTTTTCTATTATATATAGTGGTTATTAATAAAGTTATACCACGGGTTTTAATGTCTAACAGATGGTATCGTGGCGGATGATCTTGAGACCTAATCGGTCATCAAGCCGCCACCTTCGTATCACCCGTCACACATCTCCAAACCCTATTTTCTTTCTTCTTCTTTCTATTCTTCTGCCGCTCAAAAAAAAAAAAAAAAAAAAAAAAAAAAAATTGTTTCATCTGTTTGGTAATGGTGTATACCTTTGCCGTCATTGTTGACCATAGATATCAACCATGACTTTGAAGAATTCAAGATTTGTCTGCACCAACATTTGATTTACTGTTGAAAAAAAAAAATTGTTATTTATTGTTTGTTTTGTTTTTATGTCGAATCCGGGTATCAATTCCGAGACACTTTTATTTTTGTCGAATCTGGGTATCAATTCAAGACGACTTTTGTTGGTGTCGAATCTAGTGTATCAATTAAAGACGACCTTTTGTTTTATGTCGAATCCAGGGTATCAATTCCCAAGACGACTTTTGTTGGTGTCGAATCCAGGGTATCAATTCCCAAGACGACTGTTAAAATCTTTCCGCTGCCTCTCCTTCTTCTCACCTGATATGCTGCCTTCCGATCTGCTCATCTTCATCAGACACTTTCCTCACCTCCATTCTATATCTTCTAAAAAAAAAAAAAAAAAAAAAAAAAAGTGGATCTTTATGTTTTTCTATGGAAAACACGCCCGTTGTTTGGAAGGTTAACGGGGTTGAAGTTTTAGAACCAACGTTCGTTGTCTCATTTTGTTTAGTTGTATTGTTTATTAGCTTTAATCTGGGTTGAGCTTTCGCGATTTCGAGCTCGAACTCATGAGTATTAGTAGATAATTGTTTAGGCGGGTTGTGGGTTTTGGGTATTAGGGTTTCACTATTATATATTGGTTATTAATAAAGTTATACCCACGGGGTTTTAATGTTCTAACACAAAGTTCAAAACGTTTGACTTTCGACTCAAAGTCAACATAAAAGGAACCTTAATAGAATAACAGTTAACTAACCAAATCCTTCTTCAGGTTTAATGCACCTGCTGTAACCTTTAATGGGATAAATGACATCAAGTTTAAGATTACGGGCAGTATCCGCCGACAACCCGAGAAGAAAACTAGTTGTTCCAGCAAAGTTAGCACCCACAGCAACTAATGAAGCTGAGCCAATCCCAGTTAGAAGTCGCCGTCTGAATGTTGCTGCTAATGGCAGAAACTGTTCTGCTGGTACGTTCTCTTTCGGATCATTGGGGTTTTGTTGGGTCATGTAAGTTCGGTGAAACAACTTGTGTTGGATTGCCATTGTGTCAAGTGTTGTGTTTTTTGAGGTGAAGGCTATCTATTTTTGTGTTTGGCTAAGATTTTCATCATTTCGAAATAGCAAGTGATCCAACCAATCATACTAAAACATGTCACATAGACAGGTTTGTTTTTGTTTTTGTTTTTTTTTCTCTCTCTCTCTCAAAATTAAAACAAGAGTAAATTGCATTTTGGTCCTTGTGGTTTGGCCAAATAACATGTTTGGTCCTCATTTTTCAAAAGTCATCGAACGCCTCATTTTGAACTTTGGCTTGCATATTTAGTCCTTTGGTAAAGTTAAATAACTAAAATGCGCTTCAATTTTACTTTCCCTTTAGTTTATATTTTCTTATATCATTCACCCATTTTTGTGTTGTACGAACAAATCTACAACCAAAATCATTATCAAATCAAAATGCCTTTCCTTTTTATTTTCCCAAATCAAATCATTATCAAAGCAAGATCTAAATTTTAAAAACATTAATATCCGTCCAATCCTAATTAAACAAACTCATAAAAATTTAACCAACATCTTCATTAGTTCCAATCCTAATTAAACAAAAATCACCATAACCAATTTAAATACCTGCACCTTAAACTTTTCCGACCACCACAATTGAACAACACTAAAAACCTATAAATGTAATTCATAAATCTGCTCAAACCCAATTAATTCCATATTCGAACCGAATCTGTGAACATACCACCGCGAGTGTAACATACCACCACCACCTATTACCCACCGGTTAAATAAGATGTGTTTGTTTGTATTCTTTATTCCACCAGTTAAATAGCAACAACAAACAACAAGAAGTAAAGAAAGTCAACTAACTTCACAACAACAACCAACTATAAGACCCGAATAAAAAAGAAAGAAAGATCTTAGGTTTTTTCATTCGTGATAGATCTTTAAAGATCCAAGAATACCCCCCACCGCTATGTCACAAATTCGAAATATAAAACTAAAGATTATTGCAAGAAAAATAAACCCTTCATCAATCTTTGTAACTCAAACCCATTTTGAAACACACAAACCTAGGCTATTGAAAACAAAACACGCAAGAAGATAAAAATCACATACCCAAAATCTGCTTAGAAAATCAAAAACGAATTTTGTGGGTAGTTCTTTTTTGTGATTTGATATGTTGTGTTTTAAAAGTTATTTGTGGTCAAGTAAAGAATCTATTATATGGTTTATGTTTATTAACAAATGAAACAATAGATTCATGGGTAGCATTATAACGCTAATGGTATGTGTGGTTGAAATATACAAAAGAAAAGTATATGAAAGTTTTTTTTTTGTTTGGGTGGCTACAAAATTAATGGTACTTTAATCCAAACTCCAATCATATTTGATGTATGAGATTTTGTTTGAGTGTTAAGATGTTTGAGATCTGGTTGTTTATAGGATATGTGTGATGTGATGTGTGCGTTTGTTAGATTTTATATATAAAAGTTTGATTTTTCTTGCGCATGTGTGTGGTGTGTTCTTGATTTGGGTATGCTTTTGTGTGAATAATTTAGAAAAAAAAGTTGAAGATGGAGGATGGAGAAGATAAGAGAGAGAAAGAGAAAGTGGGTGGTTTTGTTTTGTTTTGTAAATAGGAACCTTTAACCGACGCGTTTTGGTTCGAAAAAATGAGAAGTCGGTTTATGCATTGGCCGACTTATAGAAGTTGGTTGTTGTGCGTGTGATTTTTGTTTTTGTGAGGTATATTTGTATTTAATGTAACCACCCCCAATTTCGTGATACGCAACGGAATTTAAACTGGGTGTTACTTCATGGCACAACACTTATAACAATAGAAAACGAACTCTAATGGAGTCGTTTTAAAACATTTATCATTCGAATTATATAAATATCATAGTTTAAAAAAATGAGGTCCCAGTAGTTTCACGGTTTACAAATCACGTTAATTAAGTTTTCGAATGATAATAAAATTTATAGCCGTCTTGAGTATCCGTGCTCCTCCATGCCAGCCTCGTACATTATGGACCTGAGATAAACATGCTTAAATCGTCAACACAAAGGTTTAGTGAATTCATAGAGTTTAGTTTGATTGTTGAACACAATATATTCGTAGTGTGAGCTATAGACTCACACTCATAGTTTGAAAACAAAACAGTTATTATTTCACTAAGCTCATGCAACCAAAGCGTTAACTTGTACCAACTAAATTGGCGTGTTTGTCGCCCCTGTAGGTAATTTGCCGTTATACCAATTGTTCTCAAATATAGTGCGTTTTTTGAACGTACTTGGTCAACACAAACGGGATTTGTCAATCCCAATAGGCCTATTCACAATATTTGCGCTCACTACCCATAGTGATTAACTGGTTCATGATATGGGGCCTTATGTTTGGCAATGATGGTTACTTAGTGACAATAAAACAATCAGATAAGCATACAGTTTAAATGTTTGTGTGTTCATGTTAAAAATAACATGTATCTCCCCCAAGGGTTTATAAAACAATTAAGTAATAAAAAGTGGGGCTATGAACTCACCGTGAGTTTTGTAGTGAGTAGTGAAAATAGTAGTCGAGTCGTGAAAGTCTCTACAAACAACCTATAATATGGTTTCATATCTTAGTTTATGGAATAATGATGAGAAAGCATAAACATGAATATATATGTCACCTTATATTGATCATGATGCTTTATACGGTAGTTTGTGTATGTCGTTCTTTAGAAATGGTTCATAAACATTTATAGTTTATCTCGCACTACCGTTCGGGCCATCATAATTCAGAGGTCATCCAGTAAATTTTTGAGGAGCTAGGACACTTTAATTCGTTAATCCAGCAACTCGTCGATCCGTTTACCCAAATGAAACCCCTCACATGAAGCTCCCTAGTTTTGTAGTGTTTGATATGGAAAAAACATATGTTTTTGGCCGTTTTACAATAATTACAATTCTGATGGTCGAATAAACTTAGGAAAGTTTATTTTGAATGAAGATTGTTATATTTATCAATTTTATTATGTCTAGTAAGTGTGTGATGATATTTGTAATGTTTCATAGTTTATTGAGGGAGTAGATCCAAATTGTCTTGTGTTTGTGTTGTTTTACTACGGTTAAGGACTTGACTATATGTAAGTAACTTAAATATTTTTACAAGTCCTCATTGATTACAAGAGATTATACCTTATGAATATGGTCTAAAATGGTGTTTGGTTATAATTTGCGGAAAAGGGTAAAATGGTCATTATTCCCGTCATTTAAGAAAATACTATTCCGAAGGTCAAGTGTATGATTTTATTTTATGAAAATGACGTTTATAAGTTACTAGTGAAGTTTGGTAATTTTGGTAATTTATCAAGTTCGGGAACTAGGTCGTTTAAGAAAAGATTTTTGAAAAGTTTAAGTTTCGGGTTCACAACAGGCCCTACTGCACAGCCTTTGCCGTGCGTTTTTATGACACGTTCTCCTGAGTTTTTGAAGAAAATGTCGTTAAGGAAAACTTTCGTGTTTTGACTTTTCGATGAATCAAACCAGATATGCCTCGTTTTGCGTGTTTTATGTTTCTGTCACAGAAAGTGGACAGCTTTCCGACAAAGTTTTTGGTAACTTCATTTGGCCGTATCTTTTGACTCACGTACTCGTTTTAGGTGATTCAAATTGATATGTTTTCTTTTCAACCTTTTCTACCACAATATGTAAAGTACTAAATCGAGATGTGGTCGGTTTTTTGGCAATTTTGTACATAAATTCACTAGGTAACATAAGATAGAAATGTTTATAAGCTTTAGACTTTTTTTTAATCAACTTTATACATCATGATCCAATATAAGAGCATATATAGCATAGATTAAGAATATGAAACATGTAAATGATGTTGAGCAAGAGTGGTGGTTAGTTTCTCTTACAACGTTTGGCTTTTACTTAAGAAAGGAAATCAAGGACCAAGAACTAGTACAAGGACTTAGATCTCTTCTCTTTTGGATTCCTTCTCTTCTCTTGTGTGATAAAGGTTGTGCTAGAGCTTTTGCAAGACCTTGATGATGCCTTGGTGACTTGAGTGGATTTAAACTCAAGAGAATCACCAGGAATTGCAAAGGACTTGATGTGGTGAACTTGGAGCTTGAAACTTCTAGTAATACTTGAAGTTGGAAATCAAATGGAGGCTGTTTGGTATTTTTTTTTGAAGTGAACGACCTAACAAGAGGGGGGTATTTATAGTGCCTTTAGGAGGTTATTTAATACTAAGACAGGGTCCAAAATGAAACACATGTTATATACTTGGAAGTTTATAGACTATAAGTCTTTATATGGCTCTTAAGATAACACATGAATGCATAAGGTTTCCATGGCTCTCACCAAGACAAAAAGGCCTTGGTGAATCATCCCTTGGTCGTTCCATATGTTTCACATAAGTAACTAGATGAATTTTCATCATATCTTGCTTTTACGGCGTCAGTTTTGTCCCGTAATCGCTAACAGTAAGCCATTAAGTCACGAAATGTAAAACCGGGTATCGTAAAAATATAAAACTTGTAGGAATGATTAAACTCATCAATATACTCATTATTAACTAAAATAAATGAGTGATAGGTGGGTGGTAACATATGTGAATATAGCTTATCGGGCCGGGCCGACAAGCGTCCAGTGGGTTGGTCTTGTACTAATTCAAGTAGTTTGAATGAAATCCCTGCACAAGAAAGCTAAACCGTTAGTCTTATCGTGGGAAACGATTAGACTCCGGCGTGAGAGAAAGTACACATTCTTGAGAGAGAAAGTAAGAGCATGTGTGTGTAATTATGAGAGAGAAAAGTTGTACCTTGTATGGGGATTAGAGCCCCTTTTATAGGCGAGGTTTGCCGCTGGGGCTTCCTAGATTCTCGCATATAGTGGTTAGTTGCCGGAGCCGGATACTTGGCGCACAAGAGTTCCGTGTTAATCGCGGATGCGGACATAAGGGATCTAACGGTTGAGGGTTCAGCCTGTTATGTGCCTTGCGTGCACCTCAAAGCCCGGACCATAGCCAATTTAGCCATTGGGCTTACTGTAGACCTAGGATTTGTAATCATTGGGCATAAGCCCAGTATGTGTATAATGTGTAGTGGGCCTCGTGGGTCTGTAATACATACTATACGTCATCAAGTCCCCCCAGTCTAGTATGTCCATTGCGTGCGGATGTTGTCGCATGCGGTGGATGTCACAAGACTCAAGTTGACTAAGCGTTTTGCTGTCCCATACCTTTTTCTTTTTTTGATGAGAATTGCCACGTCACCCAGTCCCCCTAGTCTAGTGTATTTACTGCATGTGGATATTATCACGTGCGGTAAGTATTTACTAGACTATAGATGTGACCAGGACGTGTTATCATCCCCATGCTTTTTCACGCGTCCCCTTCTTTCTTCGGGAAGCGTTTCGTGCGACGTGAACGCTTATTGACTCTTCGTTTTCTGCTTTGATATGACCTACTATTTCACGCGCCCCCTTTTTTTATATTTGATCTTGGTCATTGATCGGTTCCAAACAGTCAAGAAATATTGACCAAATGTTTTAGTCAACAAAAGTCAACTATTATG